>JAQZBX010008607.1:31749-47859 GCA_029593785.1 Cabassous unicinctus | reverse complement strand
CTGCTGATTAAAAACTCACGGTTCTGGTTCTGTCGTCGCGATTTCTCTCTTTTGTCCCTCTCTCCTCTCGGTGGTGTGCAGTCTTCCCCTGCTGTCCTAAACCCTAGAAGATCTATTTTGGGTCTGTTTCAGCCTGTTCTCTAGCTATTTTTCTGGAGAAGAGATTCCTGTGTGTTACTAGTCAGCCATCTTCCCAGAACCCAATTTTCTTGAAACTCTTCTTTTCCTGATTTTCATTTTTGGATCATAGGATTATCTTCCTGTTTTTGTGTGTGTGTGGCCTGAAACTTGTCATCTTTCATTTTTTACATCTATTCACTAGCGATCTGGCCTTGGACAAGTTACCTACCCTTTCTGTGTATGGTTTAACCTGCCTGGAAATGGGGACAATAGTAGTACCTACCTCTCAAGGTTATCATGTGGCTTATCCAATTATTCTTTGGATAGCAGGATATAAAATAGAACTTTTTTGTTGTCCTAGATTTTCAGAAGAGACCTCAAATGCAAGAACAGTGTGTACCAAATAACTTATTCAGGTCTTACTAAAGGAGTGTGGAGTTGATTTTGTGATTCTTAGCTTATCGTCCACTTTGAGGATGTATAACAAATGTTAGAGATTCATTTTTAAAGATTGGGATGGATTTTTAAAAATCTATAATTTATTGAGTATATACTGCATGCTAAATATCACTCTAAGGGTCTAAAATGTAACACATATTAATCAATTTAATCCTGATAAGAATATGATGAAATAAGATTCTTTATTACTCCATTTTACAGATGAGGCTACAAAAGCAAATTAAGTACTTACCCAGTGTAACAGATAGCATTAATGGAGAGGTCATGATAATAAACCAGGCAGTCTGGCCCCAGTTTGCAGCTCTCCCTTACCATGGTGGTCAGCATCTTTAGAGTTGAAGAGAGCTATTGCCTTTCTCTTCCTCTCTCCATGAGGTGCTTCTCCCTCACCTTAAGCCAGGTATAAAAGGATTTGAGATACCACTTTAAGAGCTTGACATGTGTCTCCAAGAAATTGGGAGACTCATGAGCTGGTATCTGACCTACATTTGAAGATGAGAGATTAAGGAGAGGCACTTCCACCAACAGCCAGGTAAAGAAGCGTATTTCCCACAGGCCAGGTGCAGGCCCCAGAGAGGTTGTTTTGAAAGGAGATCCACTAAAAGGGGGATGGAATAGGAGAAGAGCAGGGTGAGGATAACATGATGGAGCCCCCCATTTCTTCCTTCCTTCCCCTTTTCTGGTCTTGAGTTAAGCCTGAGCTAGAGAAGGGAACAAGATTAAATTGGGTGAGAAATTGAAGTTTTGATAAGATAGGACTATACTTTTTAGATGTACTATGCAATAAAAATTAAGAGTGACTAGAAAAGCCTAGGTATCTTTCTGGGACCTCATCTAGAAGCAGGGAAAGCAATCCACAAAGAAGTTTAACAGAGCAGAGATGCAATGATGTGCTGCACTATATGGCTGGAATCATATTCATTTATTCCTCAAAAAGTTTAGAATATCTTTACTACTTCCAAAACAAAGCCCACATTCTCTAATATGGCATTGTGGGTTTTTCATCACTTTACCATTATTCTAACTCTGTATCTCTACCTCTCAGCACATCTAAATGCATTAACACTCTATCTATACATGTCATTTTATGCCATTGGAACATTGCTTTTGCTAGTCACACTGCCTGGGATGAGCTTCAAATGTAGCCTGCAAAATTTTACCCAACTGCTTTCGTTTCCTAGCTGCTAAACCAAATACCATACTATGGGTTGTCTTACACAATGGGAATTTATTTGTTCATGGTTATGAGGCTAGGAGAAGTACAAAATCAAGCCATCATCAAGGTGGTGCTTTCAATAAGTGATTACAAAATTAAAACATAATGTATATTGTGCTCTAAGACAATTCTCAACTATAATGTACTGTGCAAAATTCTCAGAACAGTCTATATCATGTGGACCTTTTAAAGATCTTTGCTTGCAAAAGAAAAGATGATACCGAGACACAGTGATATCATAAAACACATTAGGGAGGTAAGCGTTCTATATGTTAGTCTGGTCTTATGCTTGAGTATTAAAGAATTTAAGTACTAGAATGAATGCATGCCAATGAAGTAAAATAAATAATCAGACTTAAATAGATAAAATTTCCAAAACACAATAGGCCATGAACCCTACTAATTACATACAAAGAGTATAAAAGTGTGTGTGTATATATATGAAAGGAGTGCATACTGTAGGGTAGAACTTCTGGATGACTCACTTTGCAGAAATGAGAATTTATTTTATGCTCCACCAGATATTCAATTCAGTACTCTGGAAGCAAGCAGCAAAAGTAATCATGGATACTGTAGGCAGCTAGCCAGTTATATTTACCAAAGCACAAAGAGAATTTTAAACATGGTCTAAGATTGGGCAGCCTTATAAAAACAAAAAGGACTGAGGCCACTCAACATCTGCAGAATGTAGATCAAATTTCTTGGGTCATTATTTATGTTAGTTGATGAACTAGCCTTATAATCAGCTTCTGATTTACAGCATCTGTCATCAAACTCAGTCCAATTGGACAGGCAGGTACACTGGCTAGTATTACAGTCCCACTGAGAGCTATCATTACTGATGTGGTGCAGCAGGCAGTTTAGGCTGTGGAAATAGGCTGAGCATGCTGCACACAGACAAACAAAAAGCATCTCTCCCTCCATCATTAAATTGAACACGGGCTATTATGGCTCTTGACATTTCAACAGTGCTCTTGGCTGTGCCAGTCTTTTTATAACCTATGAATACAGGGCCCAAAAGAAAACAACTTTGGCAACTTCTTGACTAGTTAGGCTTTACCACAGAGTCTTAATTTTCTCTAAATTTCCCAAGTAGGCAGCTATAATATTTAATATTAACAAGGATGATTTTCTCAGTTTATAGATTTGTTGTTCATAGCAGTGTTGATTATAGATATGCAGGGCTGATTATATAGTCCTCAATTACTAATTACATGGCTTTGACAAGTTGCTTTATTCTTCCCAGATTCAGTTTCCTTGTTCATAAAATGGTGATAGTAATAGTACCAAACTCATAGGAGTGTTCTGAGGAGTAAGTGAGTGAATTGATGCACAGTGCAAAATACAGAGTAGGTACTCAATTAACATGAGCTTTGTGTTACATGTTATCACTACCTAATATATGCCTATATTTATCATATAGTGTTATACAATATATTATTACTCATTCAATTATATATTTTTATCTAATTGAGCTGCTTCCTTTTATATACAGAAATTATGAGTCAGAGACATTTATCACTTCTCTAAGGAGGCCCTGTTATATTTAAAAGAAAAATTGCATACATTGAAGGTGAGAAAAGAAAGAAAAAAATCTATAATCATGAAAGGAAGCTAAAATCATAAAACTTCATCACTGTGTTGCTAGTCTTAAACCTTTGAAAACGTTTCTTCCAAAGGGTGCTTTCAGAAATGGAGCAGGGACAATGGATCGGTGGTCCTGTAGAAATAGCTGCAGCTTCTCTTCTCTCCTTTGCCAAGCTCTCATCTAAAAAGTCTTCATAGTCCAATCCAGTTTACCAAGTGTAGGCTACGGAATGTTTTTCAGTAACATGTAGCGCTTTTTTTTTTTTATCTTGGTGGATTATTTATTTGAAACTTTAACCCTAAACTGCTTCACTAATTTGTATCAAATTGTTCTTAATTAAATTCAGCACATCATAACTGTGTATCTCTTATAAGTGAAGATCTTGGTAATACAAAAGGAATGAGAAATAATCTTAATCATATGCAAACATACAATTAATTATAATACATATTATACATATTATAATACATATAATACATATATGATGGTTAGTAATATGGAAAGAAGGATTTAATAGGGTTTTTGTTGTTCATTTGCTTTTTGCACATACTGGAAAATAAAATCCTTGGAGAATTTTAACAGGCAATAACAATGCAGAGAGGAAAAAGAATATATTAAAGGGAAGAGCAATGAACAATGGCATTATGTTTTTGAAGTACATGGTAGTTGAGAGAATGACCATAGTATGTGGGGTATGTGTGAGAGTCATCAAAAATAAGGTTAGACACAGGTTGAGGATAGTCCTTTAGTGCTACGGAGTTTTGACCTTATCATATAGGCACCAGTCAGGCATTGAGGGTTGTCAAACAATAACATGATAAGTTTTGTTTTTTAAAGATCTAACTGAGGCATTATGGAAGGTGATGGGAGTAGAAGAGAGTGTAGCTCTTGGGTCCCCATAATACATATGTGCTAAAAAAATGCCAGCTAATTTGAATATTAATATTGAATACTAGCTAATCTGTGAAAATACAGATTGGAAAATCTTCTGAAAACAGGATCCACCACCAGTGTAACTTTCCGGTTTTATATTAGCTGCATCATGACTCCATTCCATTCCCATGGACAATGGGAAGACTAACGCATTGGTAATAACATACCCATCAGTCCTCAACCACATCCCTATTTTAAAACTGAATTTGCACAATAGCTTTTTGAAAGGCCTGTCACTGCTTTAGTGTGCCTCTCTGTCACACTTCTCAGTGGGAGCTGACATTTTGCTGATACTTCATCAGGCTGGACTGCCTGCTGAGAACCAGATTGGTAAGAGAAATACATCGCACTGCTGGCAAAGATGGGAGATGTATTATTTAAATACAACTTATTTTACAGCAGCTACACAAATCAGATTTACCATATTTTCAGAGACGGAGAAGTATTTTCTTGCATCTCACCTCTTCTTGTTTAGCAATGCTTAAGACTTTTAATTGTTCTGATTCGTTTCTTTCTGCCTTAGATGACTGGACTCTTTTTAATGAAGTGTGTCATAAAGGAAGTTGCAGCCATGGTTTGTGGTGGGTGTAGTGGGAGAAGTTGGTAAACAGCTTAGAGTTTGTTAAAGGAAAAAATGGTTCCTCCAGATCTGAGTCAATACCTCAACTCCATGAATTTAGAGAAAGAGATTGAGAAGTCTGTGTCTACATAAGCAACCCACCATTGTTTGTTTTTTAATCTTGATTTCCATTTTAAAAATAAAACAGACTAGTTGAATTGTGAATGAACTATCTGCTAACTAATTCAATTGAAAAGGTCAAAACGGTTATCAGTTTAGAAACAACAAAGGAAAACAGACATTTGAAAATTAATCAATTCTTAATAAAGAGAAAGTCAAGGTTAATAAATCATTTGGTTTGATCAGAATACAGTATTTGCCAGCCAGTGTTGTGCTGGAGCTGGAAACTACCAGCTCATGAATGCCAGTTGTTAAATCGTGAGGAATTTTGCCAGCTAGTTGATGTCACATTGACAGAATGAGTCAACCACTGTATTGACAGGACACCATAGAACTCAGGAAATGCTATAAATGAGGCTTTTAATCATTTACCAGCTCACCACTGCAGAATGCTCACACCTGTGTTTATTACGGTTTTCATGCAATTTGATCATATGATGGTTAAAGTGTGTTTGTATATGGAATTAGTATATCCCTTCTCACGTCTTCTTCCCCATTCTCCTAATTTTCCCTCCTTTTAAAATAAATGCTATTGTGTAAATGCTCATGAAAAATATGGCAAAATCAGAAAAGTAATCAGAAAAAGACTAAGGGATAGAAAATGAGATTTCTGAAGAAAGGGAAAACATTATTAAGTTCTTTTAGTTTTATTTTTTTTTAAGGGTAGTGTTTTGGAGCTATGCTCAATATCGATAACAGGTGATACAGGGAAAAACAGTTTTAAATTAAAAGAAGAACAATTTCAACAAGACAGAAGGAAGAATTTCTTCACTGTAATGGGAACAGTTAAGGCCATCATATAATATTTTAAGAAATGAACAGACACTTACCTTGCTTGTTCTAGAGTTGTCTTTTTTTTTTTTTTTCTGAGAAGGTCATATATAAAATAGTAAATATGGAAAATACAGAAATATATAAAGGAGAAAAATATTCACCCATAGTCCTACACTTAGAGATGGCCACTGTTCACATTGTGGTGCTCTTTCTATTACAATTTTCCATATATGAACATAGACACGGGTTCTACAAATTTGGATCATTCTCTACAAAGAGTGTTTAATGTCAATTCTCCTGACATTACACATTCTTCCAAAACATAAATCTCAGTGGTTCTCAGAATAGTCTCTTGATCTGTTAACCTTTACCTCCTGGTAGATAATTTGTTTCCGTGGGGTTTTTTTTTGTCTGTTTGTTTTTTGTTTTGTTTGTTTGTTTTTACTTCTGCTATTATAAATAATGCTGGGAAAAAGAAAGGCCTGGGACCACATTTCTGATGATTTCCTTGGGATATATTCATAGAAGAGAAGTTAATTGGTAAAAGGTCTGATATATCAGGTTAAACCTCCCTTCACAAAGATGGTATTTTCTTATCAACAGGGAGTGAGTGACTGTGACTCCAGGGACTCCATCTAACACCTTTGAGAAAAAGAAAAATAAAAAACAAAAACAAAAAAACAACTTACAAAAAAACAACTCAGAATGTGTTCTAACACAGTAAAATAAAAGTTTAAAGAAAAAGTTTTTCCCAAGTATTTATATTTATAGCTTCCAAACCCTGGAATTTATATGTAATCCAATATCTTTACAAGTAGCTTTTTGGTCTTCTAAAACATATTACCTTAGATAGCCTATAAGTATTTTTACAGTTCATTATGCATAGCAACTAGGTTTTAAAATCCTGTAAGCACCAGAACAGGATATTCAGAAAAATGTATGCTTTTCTTCAAACACAAGCCCCTTTTTAAATGCCTCACACATTCTTTGTGAAGTATGCATGAAGCATTTTTAATGAATCCTATCTTTTGGTTCCATTCATTTTCCTAAATATCTTATTATAGTGATTATATAATTTACATTTATGTCTGTTTGTGTAAAATCATATAAAGAGCATATAACACTAAAATTGAACTGGACTAGGAGTCGGGGATCATTTTTGCTTATTCATTTCAATACATTATCTCATGTATCACAACTGGGTTGCCAATAAAATTAGGATACTATTATTCATCACCCCAAATCTCTCAGGATGCTTATGAAATATTTTCCTGGGGTTTGAAATCCAAGAATGGGAGAGAGGTGTAAAGTAACTATTAACGTTAATATTTTAAAGAATGAACAGTTTATCTTTTTCTTACCTTGCTTTTAAATAGTCTATTTATATCCCCTGACAATTGGAGCATTGTAAACTTTAGCAGTATCTGCTTAATAATTTTTCTATTAAAGTTGAGTTAGACAAGAGAAAATGTCACTTCACTGTGAAAATAGCAAGTAACTATCATTTGAATATGTAAATTCTTACCTTTAAGCTTTTTTTTTTTTTTTTTAAGTTAAGCAAACATGAGGTTATGGATAGCCAACTGCTGCTCCAGAAAACTCTTTAGTGTTTGAAATGCTTGTCAACAGTGCCAGAGTGACAGCACTGGAGTAAAACTATCTAGTTACACATAGATAAATTGTCAAGGAAAGACCTTGTCCCATCACTTTTGCTTGAGGGTTATCCTTAGGGGCAAGAATGTATTTCCCCAAATGATCAGATGATTAGCAAAGTGCTAAATACTATCTTAGTGTCAGATTTTATGTTTATGGCTTATATTTCTGCTTTTATTTGCTTATTGGTTTATAAAGTACTAAGAACAGAAAGCTAATTCAGATCACTGTTCATACCTTATAAAATGATAGATGATTGCAAACAACTGAATTTTGTTAACTTTTATGGGACACATTTGAAATAGTAATGTGAAAATTACCATTACCATCTCGCCTACAGCTTTCCTCAAGTCCTCAAGCTGCTCTCAGCTTCACTGCTAATCCAGTAGAAGAGGAAATATAGGCAGTGTTATCACATGATATGTAAGAACCACAACCAGAAAAGGAGATAGTAGTGTCCTAGCTCTATTTGCTCTTTGAAGCAGGTTCAGTTTAGCAAATCTCTTTTTAAATCAGTGTATTATCTGCTCACTCTCTCTCTCTAACAAGAATGATAAATCCAGTCCAGTAAGCTCTTAAAGTGCCTTTCAATGTTAACTTTAAATAGCATAACATGGTTGATTGGTTCTAAGGATGGCTTCAATCATATCTCCCAACTTGCAGGTCTTTTGCAATGAGATTTTGCTATTCTTCTCATAAGGAGGAAGAATCTTTCTCTTCCCCTTAAAACTGGGCTGGCTGCTCTGTGATTTGCTTTTACCAATAGAATGTGACAGAAGTGATGATGTATGGATTCTGAAGCTAGGTTTTTTTAAAAAAACATTTTATACCTTCAGATCTCACACTCTGGGAATGCTCCTGCTTGGAATGCTGCCTCGAGACTGCCATGCTGTGAGGAAGCCCAAGCTAACCTGTGGTAAGGCTGTGTACAGGAAAGCCAAGGTGAAGCCCAGCCCAGTCCCCAGGTGATCCACCAGGTGAATGCAGCCACCTGAGTGAGCCCAGTTGAGACTAGCAGAAGAACCACCTCAGCAAGCCACAGAATCAGGAGCCATAACAAATCATTGTTTTAAGTTACTGAGTATTGGGCTGGTCTGTCACACAAGAGATAATTGAAACATATATCCTAACATAGCAATATCTCATACAGCAGTAAGAAAGCTAAAAACTTCATTTATAAAGCTGACAATGTTTTGTTGGATGTTTGTCTAGGTTAATGACTTATGTACGGTACAAGATTTTCCTGTGTAACTGGGAGCGCAGTCACAGTTCCCAGTTTTTTTGTTGCACTGACCTCCATTCTTACAAGGTCCACAGGAGAACTTACACGGTGGTCCCCAGGGGCCATCAGGGCAGGCCTGGAAAATAAAACCAGAGAGAAAGAAAAGAGCTCAGATTTGTGATATATCCAAACATGGTCCCAGATTTCTGCTATTGTCTAAGTGAGTTGGAAAAGTGTGTGTGTGACTGAGCTGAAAAAAAGAAAACAACATTCTAGTAGCCTCCAAGGATTTATAGCACTTTCAAATATATTCCCTAAAGAAATCAACATGATGGTATGTCTTGTCACTTTGGAAACAGATATGGAGGTTGGCTTTCTGCTGAAAATGTGTTTTTTTTTTCAGACAGTAACAATGGAAGCAATTTTGATACATATCTTAGGAGGCAGTTGCACAGAACAAAACCTGAAAATGAGATGTAATTTGTAAAGGAAACTCAGGAGGTACAATGCTAAGGAAGTTTCCCCCAAATGGTTACCTGGATCCTATTCACCAGACTTTGCTTATTTTGTAAGCCAGAGTTATCACACACGAGGTTTGTGATTTGTGTTTTATAAGCATGTACAATGCATATGGTGGAGAAAGAGAAATCATGTGTTGCTTTCCTGAATGCCCTTTGACCAAGAGAAGAAAGGGTGATGCTGTAGCGACAACTGAGGGCTCTGTTAGATGTTTCAGCCTACGTCTTATCATTAAAATCACTGGAATTAGAAAGGTTGTTGAAAGCATTCTCTCAACACAGAAGAAACAGTGACACTTTCTTAAATATATGGTAATTGAGGAAAGCTGTATTAAACAAAGCCAGTCTGTGAAGTATCTTCCTATCCTGGATAGAGTCTCTAATCTGAATTATCTCATTTGCTTTTGCAATGTTCATTCTGTTCCTGGTTATTTGTTAATCACTTACTCTGTGCCAAGCATATTTCCATAAGAATTACCCCATAACATAAGCAACTTTATCTCTGTTTTACATGAGAAAGCAAGGCTCTGAGAAGTTAAGTGACTTACTCTGGGCCACACAGCTAATACGCAGGAAAATCAGAATGTGAACCCAGATCTGCTGGCCCCTGAAACTGTGGCTTTCAGCCACTATATGACACTTACTCTACAATACTGAGTACTCAGCAACTTTTGAGACAATTGACTTGCTCTTAGAGACCCACAGGAGTTCAAAAGTTGGAGTTAATACAGCATGGGACTACTGTAACAAAATTCTGGCCTTCTGATGGCACATCAGTTAGATAGGCTTTTTTAGATGCGTTCAGGGGCTCCATGGGCCACAGAAGCCTCCTCCGCTCTTAGAAGTCCACCTGAAACGGGGGTCCAGAATACCCCAGGTACAAACTAATGAAAATAAAATAGTGGCTGCCCCTATTTTTGTTTATTTGATTGATTGATTGCCATTCCACAGTTTAGTTGTAGAAAACAGCTCTTCTGCTCTTAGCAATCACTGCTGAAAGGCTAAATAAGGCCGGGTGCTGATTGTGGGGAGTACTGTTCATTTGTACCATTGAAACAATTTGCAGTCTTTAATTAACTATTCATCTGTAATCTAGACACAGGTCTGGAGTCAAGATTTTTAAAGATATGTCTGGCTCAAGGAGCACTTGGGCTATTTCACTCTTTTAAAAAAGAGAAAGAAAAACAACAACAGGTCTGATTTTCATCAGGCACAACTCCTGGAGAGCTCTTTTCGCCTTGATTTCAGCTGCCAATCATGGCGATCCCATTCACTCGCTGCAGTCTGATTCATAATTTCATTTTGTGGTTACACAAAAATATCAGAATTGGACAAAGATATCTGATTGAAAAATAATATGTTTTCCAGAGATTGTGGTGACCTCTCTATTTTGCTGATTTACATATACTCTCAACTCATTCTCCTTCACAGTAGGAATCTTAGAAACGTTTTCCAAAATAGTATATTCAACAAATGCTTTAAGAAAATGTTATCAGAATAAATTAAAATTTTCCAGGTGCATAAATATGGTATTGTCTCCTCATGCATTTACTTCCAGGGCATGCCTTCTCCAGTGGAGGACTAAGTAAGGGGCAGACAGTAGGTTTAAAAATCAGTTGAAGCAGGAGGAGGTTTAGACATCGGCATGGGACCTACTCTTGTACCGTTTATTAAACACATTCCTGTAATGCCAGGCTTACATTTCCCCAACTTCCTTTCCCCATAGCGTAAAGAGTCATAAATCAACTACTTAAACAGCCCCTCTCTACACAAACTCTAGATGGACAATGCTGCTCGCTTACTCCAGCTATACAGCCCCAGGACAACCCTGGAAGAGTCATACTTCTGTTTTCATTCAGCTACAGAAAAGTCCCGCAGACCCCCTGACAATGGCAATGCAAGGAGCAGCGTGTGATACACAAGGGTCAAAGGCAACTCTCAATCCCAGTCCCTGCTTCTGTAAGCAGACCCAACAGTGTGATGGCCTCTTTTCAAACCCATTATCTCCTGCTGATTTTAACCAACATTGCCCTTTGGGTCACTGCAAAAGCAAAAAGTTCACTTGACATGAGTTACGATAATTTTTATTTGTTATATACTCAGTATTGCTAAGCATTAAAGAGAAAAAAGACACTGTGATCATTTTCCCTGAAAGTAAGAGTATCAAATGCTTAATGCAGAATACACAAAACAGAAGAAAATGTATAAAGAAAAATTAAGCCATGCATATTTATGTATTGATTTACAAAAATATTTATTGAGTTTCTCTTGTAAGTCAGGTTCTGCTCTAGGAGTTTGGGGATACTTTAGTGAATAAAATAGACAGATATGCTTCTTGCATGGGGCTGAGATTCTGGCAGCAATAGACAGGCAATAAATATTAGATCTAATAAATAATTAGAATATATAGTGTTTTAGAAGATGATAAACACCACAGAAAAAGAAAAAAAGTGCAGGGAGACCTTTAAGTTGCAAATTGAAATGGAGTGGTACCAATAGTCTCAAGGAGAAGGTGACGTGAAACCACTTGAAAGAGATGAAAGAGTTGGCCATGTAGACAACTGGGGAAGAGCAGCAAATGAATCTAACAAGAGACAACCATTACTAACATCTTAGAATACCTTTTCCCAAATATTATATGCATTTATACACACATTTGTATATATTAGTTATAATTGAAATCATACTGTACATAAATTTTTATATTTATAGATTTATTTTTAAAATTTATGTAATATATGGAAATTTTACAAAGGACAATGCTGATAGCCAAATTTCAATTTCCCCAAGTTTTTCTATGGTTAGGAATCTTTGAAATGTATTTGTTTGAATGCTCTATCTTTAGATAGAAAGAAATCGATTCTTCAACTCTGGAAACTAACACCCTTAGATGGTTAGTTCAGTTTAAAGCAGTGATTGGCTGGTTTTAATCTTCTTAGAATCAGATTCTCCACAGGATGCTCTTTCTTCCCTTGCTCAAGCTAGCCAGGGCATGGCTAACAGAAGACACTCAGAAGACAAGGTTAAATAAATTTATTGCCCTGAGGTTCAGTTTCCTCGCCTGCAAATAGGGAATTAATAAAGCTTATTCGTCTCCTGAGAACACCAGTGGATTAGCTAATTAATGATGAGATGGTGCTGAACAAAGACTGAGCATTGTTATCAGAGTCGAAAGAAAATCTATCATCAGATTGTACCTTTTTGGCATCTGTTGCCTTGGTAACCAGGCTTGCAGGTGCAAGTACCATTTTTGGTGCTGCATTCCAGGGTGTTCTCCTCCACACACTGGCATTCTGAAGAGCAGCCAGCTCCGTACGCCCCCTTGGGACAGTCTGCAAGCAAATTGAGGTAAACTGGTTTCATGAAAACCATGCATTGTTTATTTTAAATTGTTAGTGCACAGGCATGTAGTTCTGCGGTGTCTGATTATGGGGAAAACAAGGAGATCATCCTGACTGCCAAAAAAATAGGGAAACAAATGTCTTTTCAAATCGGGCAATTCATTTGCTTTTTGGCAAATGGATGTGAACGCTGAAGCCTGAACTACTTAAAAGGCTTTGGTGCTTCCGGGAGAGAAATTGCTTCTCAATGTGCTCCATTGGTGCCTATAGTTAATATTCTCCAAGGATTGCTAGAGCCTGCCAGGCCCTATATCCATCTTGCTGCAGCATGGAGATGATGCACGAGCATTTACTTGAAGGCCTTCCATTGTTTTCACTCCCTTTCATTATTCGGTAATCGGAAATAATTTTACATCATTCAGATAAGACACAGCTTTCATCGTGACCGCAGAATTATCTTGGCCACATCTTTGGCAAATGGTGCTTGCCTTTTCGTCATTGTTTTCTTCATGCTGTTGAGTTTTAGGGGTGATCGTCAGCACAGGAATTCTAATTTGTAAATTAGAATTCTATCTTGGCATTCGGGGAAACATACCCATAGTTCTCTCCTTGAGCAGTTACTTAGAATAATTCAGTTACCTTTCCAAAATATACCTCTGACTATTTTTTTTTTTCCCTCTTTCATTACAGACGTGCAAGGGACTTATCAAAGGAAAGATCCTTCAAGTGCCCTCCAGGTTCAAGGTAATTATATCGTATGACATACAGGCTTTGTTGCAGAAAGCTGCTTGGAAAGAAAAAAAAATATGCAACTCCCCTTTCTGGTGGATGGAGAGGGACATTAACCGAAAGAATTCACAGTGGTGATTACAATGCCAGCGTGTAGGATGACCTTAGTCCTAGTTGCCAGGGACAATCCAAAGTTACTACGAAAGCAGGACAGAATCATTAACAAGACACCTTTTCACTCTTAAAATTGCCCGATTTGCAGAATAATTTTTGTGACTACTCAATCACCTTTTCTGTGACTTCTAAATTGCAAATTCTTTCTCAGACTCACCAAGCCTTAGCTAGGGTCTCCCAGAGCTACTCTCTGCCTTGACTCAGGCCTCGCCTTGTTCCTTTCAGAGCACCGGCTTCCCTGGATTGCTTCCATGCCCTACCCTTCCTGGCTCAGAATGTGGAATTGTGAGTTCAGGGGACAACTTAAGCATAACGGAATGCTTAAATGTGACAGTGGTATCTCAAGAACACTTAACTAGGGAAATATGCTTGGAAAAAAGGAAAAGTGGAAGAAGTAACTTTTGTTGGTAATCTAATGCCTACCCAGGGTTGCAAACTCAGATTCCTCAGGAGCCAGGCAAGTGGCTTTAATAAATGAAATTTATATAGAAGCAATAAATGGGTCCTGGAGAACTGGAATGTGTATGTTCTCCCTAAAGATTGTCACATTCAAGCTTCTAACAACTACCACCAGCAGTGGCAGCCGTAACAAGCCTATTTGCTGGATTTCCCCCTAAACCCCAATTCCTCACAGCATGCAAGCAAATAAAATAATTTGCTATACTTATATTATTTAAACTCTGAACACTTCCAATTTCATATGTTTCTTAAAAAATCAGCTCTTTAAATTTTTGGCCTGATAAATTATGATTTAAATATTATTTGCCAAGAAATCTGCTATTACTTTATAAAATATTCAAAGGATATTAATGAAAATGGGCTTGTCTTTTACACTAGAAGAAAAATAATAGAGATGAGGTTTTCCTTGTTTTTAGGTCAGTCCTCTTCCCTTGGCATGTTCCAGGAGGTATCCATTGCTCCTGAACATACCATCAGCACTTCTGCTACTCATATTTGTGCATGCCTTTCACTTCTTTTTCACTTATCAAAAGCCTAACCTTCCCTCAAGACCAGGTTTAGTTTTTATAATGCCTTCCCTGTCTCTCTTATTAGAGTACTCACAATATAGTATCTGTCTTCAAGGTACATGTATTCTATAAAATCGGTAAGACCCATGGGCATTCAACTAAAAACATAAGACTCTAAAGGTTCTGTCATGAAAGGATGGGTCACAGTATTGGTGAAGTTCACGCAGGAAGGATGTTCAGAGGAGCTGGCTCTTCGATGAAAAGGGAAGGGGATGTGACACAAGTAGAGAAGCAAGATGGAGATCATTTCCGATTTGTCACAGCCTCGCAGTAGGAAAGTGAGCTCCCAGAGCTACCACATTGGAGAAATTCTAAAAGTTACCAATGGGCTGAAGTTTTTGCTGACTCTTTTTTTTTTCTTTCATTTTTTGCAAAATGTGATTGATGGTCAAAGTGCAAAAAGATGAAACTGTTTTAGAAAATGTTAGTGAATGATTTTGTTTTGCACTGGAAACCAGAAATAAATGAAAATCGCTCTCAGCATTGACATTCAACTCGCATGAAGTGTCAAATCCATTTAAATGAACTATTAACAGTCCTCTCAAAAATTAAGGTAAATGTTGGGGAGCAGATGTAGCTCAAGTGGTTCATCGCCTGCTTCCTATGTACAAAGTCCTGGGTTCAATCCCCAGTACCTCCTTAAAAAAAAATTAAGGTAAAAACTGACTAGAAAACAATTAAGGAATTTAGATTTTTTTTTTCATTCATCAAAGTCCAGAGTCAATAATTTGAGTCATCTAAAGAAGACTAGGACATAATCACCATACATAATATGACCATACAAGATACTTTATGTTTTTACACTCATCTTTTTCTAATATATTCTCTGTACTTTTCTGAGCCTCCATGCTTCACACAGAAATTGAATTTAGTGCTTGTGACTTACTGAGATGACAAAAAGCGCCCATAGCACCCTGGCTCGCACATACAGGCTCCATACAACTTGTGGCAATGGCCATTGTTGGCGCAGTTACATTTCCTTTTGCAGGTCTTCCCAAAGAATCCTTTTGGGCATCCTGGAGGGTGGAAGAACAGACAAAGCACATATCAACCCACATGCAAAATTTGCTATAGCTGTTGCTATATAAAATAAGGAGCTTGTGAAAAATGAGACATTACTTCCAATCTGGTTAAGAGAGGCTAGAAAAAAATTTTAAATCCACAAATATGATTCTGTATCCTCTGCTTAAAATCCTTCAATGACTTGCCATTGCTGTCAGACTAACGACCCCAAACTTAACAAGACGTATAAGCCCCTACACTGGCTGGCCTCCTGTTGAACCAATATCTCCCCAAGTGACTTTTGCTCCTTTCTTCTGTTTCCTCCAACGCATCACACTCTTTCTCATGTCAGACTTTGGCCCTGGGTAGCACCCTCAGTCTGGAATGCTCTTTGCTCACTCTTTCCATCTCACTTCTCATTCTGCAGGCTTCTGCTTAAGCGCCATTTCTCCAGCAGTTTCTCCTGGCTCACACAGTCTGCACTGTCCTCATGGTCTTACCTCCAAACATACTTTAACGTTCAGCTTGTAATACCTGCCAACATATTGAATCTATGTCTGATCTGAACAATACTGTAATTCTATATGCAAGGACCAGGATTTTTTTTTTTTTTT
>JAQZBX010008607.1:0-31649 GCA_029593785.1 Cabassous unicinctus | reverse complement strand
ATTCAGACAAATACAGATGCTGCCACATGCTTTCCCACTGGTCTCTGGGGAGCAAGCTATGAAGAAAATAGAGAAGATGAACAAACAGAGTAAACTTTTCTTTGTGATATGAAAGGAGAAAAATATGTTTGTCTTTCTATTAGCATGAATAACAAGTAATTAAAAACCCAGTAGCTTGCAGACCCAGAAGGAATGTCTGGCATGTTCCTAGTATGAATGGCATAATCATTCCTGCAGGGATTACTGATACAGCTAGTTTAAAATGACGAATGAAGGAACTACTAACAAGGTTCAATGCAAAATTTACCTTGTTACTTAAACTGTAACCCTCACAGTTTCAAAGCTATCCAGACACCTTTGCTGTACAACTCTCACCAGCCTTAATGAGGAACAAACTGTACCTTCTCTTTTGAAAAATGGGAAGAAAATGCAGAAAAGATGTGGTGCATTTTTAATCAGGAACGAATGCAGCTAAGATTATTTTGAAGATCCCAAGGTGTTTTGCATTGTCAAAGATTGATGAAGTCAAAGAACTGTTTTCTTTTGTTCATTGATAGGTTTTATTAGAAGTGTTACTTTCCAATGAAAAGTAAATTGGGAAAAGTATCTGTGAATTTAAGTTTAATTTGAGTAAATACAGTTATTGGGATAGTTTCAGTTCTAATTTTAACTGAAATGTTATAATAGGATAGATATTATAAAACTACATTTAAATCTACATATAAAACCTATCCATCCATTCACAGCATTCCAGATGCTAATGTTCCACATACTTGATTACTTATTCACCTTTTTCTTTTCTTTCAAACCATAGGCTACTAAGAAAGGGAAAGAAGAGGAAAAATTAAGAGAAGAAGAGAAGAGAAAGAGAGTGATAACTAACATTTGTTAATTTAGCAATAGTTAATTATTAATTTACTGGTAGTAAGTCTCTGAATTCTTACAGAGACTGTGGAGGAGAGATGTAATGTTTTAAAATTATATTTGGAAAGTGAAGTCAAGAAAATGTAAATGACTTGCACAGTGTCTGGCTCATAGCAAGCAATCAACACAGGCAACCCATTTTTATCTGGCAATCCCCCCAAAGTAGAATATGATATCACATAGTACAGGAATTTGCCAAATACCTCATTAGCATCAAACAGAGCAAAGAGCCTGGGGAAGAAAATTTTAAAACAAATAAACATGCCCCAAACCACAGCTGAATGATTTGGAAGAAGTTGGAAATTCTTCCATGTCCTAGTCTATTCATTTGTCATATGAAAATGCTCCAATCTTTCCTTTCTCCTGATTTGAGCTCTCACAACAAGAAATGAGATACTCAATATGAAAACCCTTTGAAGAAATGGGGTTCTACAAATATGCAATGAAAATCACATGATATGTGATGTTTTTATAGTTTCATTATAATTACTTGAAGAAATCCTTAAGAAGTTAAAGTAGATGTTTTCATTATAAATCAATAAAGGTATTGCTAGATCTACTTAGTGGGCAAATTAACTTTCCAAGGTTATGCTGAATGTCTTTTTTATTCCCCCTGCTGCAATTAAAGAGCATCTATGCTTAAAAATATGGGTGATGAATGATTGGTCACTTCTATTTAATGTAGTTTAGAAGGATTTTCAAGAAAATATTCCTACCTACCATTTTTGTTAAAGAATTAGTAAACACTTTTCTTTCATTTTTCCTAAATGAATTGTTCTGTTTTAGTTTTTGTAAAAAGCTTTAAAAAGATAGAGAGATAGAGAAATGCAAGAAAACACAAATTTTAGCTTTAAGCACAGACTCCCCTTTAAAGAACTATGGTGATACCTAAGATAGTCTCAAGGTGTTCCAAATCCCAAGAAGGTGCCATCTTATCCTTACTTTATCAGCAAGTCCATTTTCAGTATTTCTATATTAATTTTGTATTGACAATGTTTTTTTCTGCTGTGTTTGAGAGTTATTTTCACTTCATTTCTCTTGCTATCATGGTAGAGATAAAGCGTTTGGAAGAATTATGGCATATTAGATATAAGAAGATGATGATATATTTATTAACAAATCTGACAGTGTAAGGTGAATGTTTACTTACTAATGATCATACAAACACATTTATTCAATCCTGATATTCTTTAGTTGAGTGTGTCAAGTTGCAGGTAAGTATAACTACGCATCTCAATACTTTTATTCACTTGTTCATTCTAGCACTGGTCACCTCCAATGTGGAGAATCTCACAATGAATAAGACCTAGTCCTGGCTATCAATGAGCTGTCAGTCTAGCAAGGGACATAGAAAAGGAACATAGCTTACTCTAATCCAATGTAGACAGAGAGTAGCTTTAAATCCACAGGAAACATAAATAATTGTGGTTATGGGGACATCAAATGAGGGATGGGGTGGGAAATGGAATTCCAGTGGAGAAAAATCAGCTTAACCAAAGGCACAGAAGCTGAAAACTGCAAGGTATTAAGAAGTGGGTGGCTTAGTTTGCTGGAAATAATAAGAAGGACATAGAGTTGTCATTAGGATAAAAAGAGAAATGCATTTCTGAGGCTTGATTTTCGATAGTTGCTAGTCACTAGATAAGAAGGGTGCACTTTATGTGCTATGAAATGGGACATGCTTAGCTTTTTGAATAGCAGAGAAATATGTTGAATAGCAGAGATGCTTGAGGAAGGTCCTCAAAACCCTAACTAGCATTCTTGGCTAAACCACTTCAGTATTTAATGACTCAAAAAGTTCTGCATCTATAGCATAATAGACATATATTTGTGCTTTTCTTTTTCTCATATGTAGGAGGTTCAAAAGAAAATTTACTTATATCATCTTCCAAGCAAATCACAAAGACTAGGAAAAACCATATCATGAAACAATTTTTAAAAAAAGAAAGAGGAAACAAAGACAGTCAATATATTTTACACTCAGCAGTTTTAATTCTTGAAAGTGTACTTTCATTCAAAATATAAAGAAAAATATTCTGGCATGCATCATTTTTAAATCTGTGATATTTTCTCATGGAAGAATTGTATAAAAATTTCAAGTGTTATTGGCTGTGCTAAGATTAAAAAAAAAAAAGTAAAGAAAAACCCAACACAAACCAAAACAAGCAGCAAAGGGTCATGAAATTCCATTTAACTGGTCTTTGTAGCACAAATCCTTTTTTTTTTTCTTCATTGGGACTAGCTTGCTGGGGTCTAATGATTTTATTTAAATGGAAGGATTTTTATAGGCCTAGAATATTAGAGTCCTTTATTACCTTTTACATTTTGTGTATAAATAAGAGACACCACAAGTTTCCCAGGGAACACAAAATCTCCCCTTTTAATTACATGTACAGTTTAAAACTTCAGCACTTGCTAGCCATTCTTTAAACACAACAAATAAATTGGTTTCTCATCCATATCATATCTTACCTTATCAAAACATTTTAGGGAGAACCTAGTAAAGGAGAATCATTACAGTGTTCGGTATGCCTGTTCCACTTCTCCAGGGTGTCACTTACTTTCGTTACAAAGAATGCCCCCCCCCCAGCCGGCAGTTCAGGAGCACCCCCTCTCTCCTTCCTGGCATTTGCCTCCATTCATGCAGTCCTCACAGCTCAAACTGCAATCAGGGCCAAAGGTGCGATCTAAACAGACTGGAGAGGGATACCATGTTAGTTGGCTCATAATGGTTCTATATAACTAAAAACGCAAATGAAACCCTTAACTTCCCAAAGAAAACTATGATGCTTGAACACATTTCCTAAAGAGTCTCAGGAAAGGAAAACAGCAAAGTGATATTTGTTGAATAGAGCTTTTTAAATTACTTGCAATATAAAAATAACACATAGTACCTAAAGAGTATTTAGGAAAACAAAAAAAAATGAAAATAAATTACCATTGAATACAGAAAACAAAAACGGATGTTCGTGGCACTTTGGTGGTTTTCCTTCTTGACTTTTTTTATGCATAATTTTTTTCAAATAAACCTTTTAATTGAAAAGTAAAATACATGCAGAAAAGTGCACAAATCTCCACTGTACACTGCAAAGATTTTTTTCACAATGTAAACATTCCCGTGTAAATACCACCCAGATCAAGACCTAGAACATTACCAGCACCCCAAAAGCCCAAAGATGACTTGCTGCTTCTCAGTCATTTGTAAGCCTCACGAGTTAAATGCAATTCTGATTTCTATCACCATGGATTATTTTTTCCATATTTTTTAACTCTTTATGAATGGAATCATAAAGATGTGCTCTTTGGTGTCCAACTTCTTTCATTCAATATTATGTTTGTGAGACTCATCCACATTGTATATATAGTAGTTTTGTTTTGTTTTTAATGGCTGCTTAGTACTCCACTGTGTAAATATACCATAATGTATTTATCCATTCTGTACAGGAGGGGAATTACCTTTATTTTAAGGATTGAGAGACTGGGTCTTAGTTGTTTTAAGGCTTGCTCCATTTCAAGTTTTGACCCTGTTTCTAGGGTGAAAGCCTAGTGTTTAACAAGGCCTCTCTATTTAGCAGGCCCTGAGCTCCAAATTTTATCTCCCCATCACCATGAAACTGTTAATAATTGAGCTTCGCTTCCCACACTCTTAGTAGCTATCTTCTAGAATTTTTTGCTTTCTCTGCCTGTGCAGCCCCTACACTGGCAAATGGCTTAAGGAGAAAAGCAGCAGAGACTGTCCAGCTTATGTCTCTGAATTTCCCTTCTGTCCAGATCTTGGCCACTCAAGTTCTGACTGCCTTGATAGCTCTGAACTATTTCTATTCTGATTTTAAGTAGCCAAAGTCTCAGGAGTTTAAATAAGAAACATTTAAACATCTCTATTTTTATGCAGAAGCATTTCTTGATATTATTATGATGATGATTGACCAGAGTATTCAAATATTTTCTGCCATTCTAAAGCAATGGTTAAGCTTTCTTAACCATTTTAAAGCAATGGTTAAGCGTTAATATCGTTAAAATACAATGACTAGAGGGAGAAAAAAAGAGCAGTTCTATTTTACAACGAAAAGAAAAAGAGGCTGAAGATTGGCTGCAAACTGTTACTTTTGAGAGATTTATGCTAATTTATTTTGATCAGAAGTGATTTGAAGCTTGAGTTCTGTTGCTTGGATATATAAGAAAGACTCAATTTTGAAGATATTTTCTTGGCCCACATAAGCATATTGGGCCATTGATTCTCTGCATATTATAATCTAGAAAGGGGCCAGATTATTCAGGTTGTTTAAAATAGATATTAACTAAATAAGTGACTTCTAGTGGGGTCTTAATAGTTAGAAGAATGAAAAGGGCAAATCTTTCTCCCCGTTGTGCTAATTTAAAGATATTTCTCAGCTCTGTTTTTCTGCAGCCCCATTTCCACACATACCTACATAACATACCTTTACTGTGTAAAGGGAAGAAAGATAAAAGATGATGAATGTCGTTGGAAGTGCAGAAGCAGCTATTTTGGCACCATTTTTCTTCCTAACATGATACTGGAATATTTGATGGTATTAAAAATCAATAATGAAATTGCCCATTAAAGAGTTTATATGAATTATCTAGAAATAAAGAAAAGAGATGAGGGTAATGAGGGGAACTCTTTTACTCACCAACTTTGTGCAAAGCAGTAAGTTCTTCACGGATATCTTTTTCCTCTTCCTCCTGACCCTTCTCACCTTCATGGGTGGAAGGCAGAGAGGTAGCCATGGAATACAGCAGCTGAGGTGGTCTCTTGAATAGAAGGCCTGGAAACCTCACAACTTCTAATTCCTCTTCCTCTTTCTCTAGCTCATCATCATCTAAAGCTAAGACTACACAGGAAAAATGCCTGGATTCAACATGCTGGTTAAAAGAAGGGAAAACAGAGCAAAGGTTGATGAACGAAATGGGAGAGTTTGAAATAGAGAGCAAATGTAAGGGGTGACCAAAAGAAAAAACTTTTTGAGAAAGCCATTTCAAAAAGTCTATTGTCCATGAAGGTGAGAAGCAGCGAGCATGAAGTTGAATCTGCATCAGGGAGAACAAATGAAAAAGAAAGAAAGACTGTCTCAGTTTGTGAAGACAGAAAATGATCAACAACTTGTGTCAAGGAATATGTATTCTCCATCGCTCCTGTAAGAACAAGGCAAGGGTGGAAGTAGTTTAGAAGAGATAAAATAAAATTCTTCATAGTGACTTACCGATGCAAGTTTTTCTGTCACTTCCAATTCTGTAGCCTTCTTCACAAGTACAGCCGTATGTTCCCATAGAATTAATACATAGCTGGTCACAGACTATACCAAAATCCAGACACTCATCCACATCTAGGAAAATTTAAAACATATCTGCTTTTATTCATTAAGCAATAAAATAAACATTATGAACTGATGGGCATATACATATTCCCTTTGTGATTCTCATTAACCATGTTATGATAATATTAATGCACTACTACATAGAAAGCATAGTCCCAAATGCTTTTTCAAGTGTAAACTGGCCAATTATTTTTCTCTCACACATTTCCAAGTTAAGCATAGCTCATCTACACCGGCAAGGTCTTTCTACACCTAGAGTTCAAGAGGTTTTGATGAAGAGCTCACAACTTAAAATTATTTAAATAGTCTCAGGCTGTGCACCATTTTGCAGAGCGTTCATTCACTCTTGACGTATTCAATATATATGATGAAGCATTTATTCCATGCATAATTATGTACAATTATGTTTTGTGGAGAATTTTAGAGATGGAAGAATCCTAGGCATTGATCTCCTGTGGCTTACTTACTGGTATGTCCAAGTCTGAGTTCAGACTTTGGTCTATGTGTTTATGACACTGTAAGTTCATAAATGAAGCTGAGCATCTCAGATTTGCTTCAGATTGTGGGTACTTTTTCCATTTGGATGCATGTACCCAAGTGTGTACATTCAAGCCATACAATCTTCTCTTGGCTTATCCTACTTAAGAGCAGATGGTGCATGAAATTCAAATTTTTGAGCTTGTTTTTTTTTTTTCTGGCTCTGTTAATCGGATGGAATGTGGTAAATGTACTGTGTTTAGACTGTATACAATTCGTTGTTTTGTATTTTTTTCTCTACACTGCAAGGCTGGAGAGTTTGGCTATCTATATGAAGAAACACACCTATCACCCTCAACGGAATCCAGGAATTTGTTTCTTTAAACAAAGAAAACAATTTTCTCTGAGGTATTAAAGATTTCTTTTATAGTTTGAGTGTTGGAATAAATATCAATCTTCTAATCTTTGCTTTGATTGCAAGAAAATATATAGTTCAAAATAATGGTCATAATAGTCAAAAATGAAAATTTCAAGATTATACTTTTAACATAAACTTTTAAAAGTAATCACAGCAATGACTTACACAAGCTATTCTTAATGGTATAAAAGAAAAATCAATTAATTCTACTCACTGAATTCAAACTTTTCCATGGTATTTTAAAAAATACATAAGCTAGAAATTATCTAACAGGGAAGTTAACATATTTTAACAAATAAGTTAGAAAATTGTAATATGACTCATCTTAAAACTTATATGTTTTATAACATATAACTTAATAACTTAATATGTTACCCATATTAACATCTCATATATAAGGGGCTCACGGGTATAGATTTGGACTGTGACTCACCAACTGGCAATATTTTGTTACTGCTCTCTAATTAAAAAACTCATTGAAAATAACTTTCAGTAACCAACTTTCTAATCCCAGTCAAGCTTGCCAGAGCTAATTCCTACAGCAGTGTGCTATGGCCTGCCAGAATATCTCATTTGCCTATACATATATTAAATTAGCTGAAAGGGATTATGGGCCAATGAATATAATAATAATAATAATAACAACAACAACCATGCCTAGGTGAGTGATTTCTTCATGTCAGCTATTGTGCCAGGCATTTTGAATTTATTACTTTCCTTAATTAACCCATTAAACCTATGATTGTCTTTACTGATAGGATCTGAGACTCAGAGCAGTTAAACGAGTCTCCCAAGTTCATATGATAGTAAATGGTAGAACCACATAGAAACCCAGGTTTTTTTAGTGTCAAAGCCTTCCCTTTCCCCTCATCCCTCTGCCCAGGATGCTTATCCTCCACTGATGGCCCCACGACATCTTTATTTTATGTTAGCTCTCGGGAGTTTACCGTGACATCCACAACCATCAAGGCTGAGCCGGAAGCCTTCCTTACAACTGCATTCATAGCCTCCTAAATAGTTGACGCAGAGCTGGGCACAGCAGGCTTCTCCACTTTCACATTCATCAAGGTCTGAACAGAAAAGGGACATTTTGCTATTTAAGATGCTGTAATTTAATCAATCTATAGAAGCACTAACAAGCCTCAATTTTAAATTAAAACTGTTTAGTAAGCATTTTCTATCTCAGGTCAAGTAGTACAGACACGGAAGAAATTATAATACAATAGGAATGTGGCCCACATTGAGTTTACTTTTTTTTTTTCCATGATTCTTCCATGCCTGTTATTTATTTTAAAAGCATATATAAATACTCTCCAAATGCATTCATAAGCACAGGAAAAGAAATCTCTGTTACTTTTCCAGTTTAAATAGCAATCTGACTGAATAAACAGGGAATTTGAAGAACAAAGACAAGTATGAGAAAGAAGAGCCAAAAATTTTCATTTAGTGAACACTTGACAGCTGCAAAGAGGAGGCAGTCTTAGACAACATAATATGTTTGTTCTTTTAGAACTTCAGAAGAAAGAGTGTCCCCACGGAAAGGGAACTTGCAGGACTGAGAAGAGAAGTGGTAACTACAGTTGTGAGAGCGGACAGACCAATCATTGTAAATATTATTTTTTATATTACAGAATATTTCAGAGCATTTTCTTGAACTTTTAGATGATGCTTTGAGTGTGATGGCTGGGATCCATGAGAATTTGTTACAGTCTGTGACACCAAAACCTTGTATTGTTCTATCAGATGGAGAGTTTTCTACTCGATAGACTCTAAGCGTCCTTCAGCACTATTATTCTCATATTTTACAATCCTAAATGTTTCTTCCTAATACATAACTGCCCTAGGGAAAATAGAAATGCACCAGAAAGCATCAAATCCAAACTCCTCATTCAAAGAATAATCTATTTGGCCTGAGTTTTGAGGTGATCATTTCTAACATAATTGGCCAAGGAGTAGCAATAGACACTTCGCCCACTGCTTTCCTTAGGCTGGAAACATGTCAACTGCATGGCCAGGGTATTTGGCTCCAGGCCCCTGATTCAATTCAACCCCTCTGTTTTTGAGCAGTTCGGTTGGGTGGCCTGTCAGTGCTGAGTTTACAAAATCCCATTGCGCCATAACTGGATGAGCAGTCACAGATGTAAAAGGTCAGTATCTCAATTAACCTTGGAAAGGGAGCCAATGTAAGGAAATGCAGGCAAGAAAAAGAAGTAAAGAAAAATGCAATCAATCCATCTAAGTGAGAGGTCACCATAAATTACTAAATGAAGGACATTTGGACACAAAGCATTCTCTCTCCTGCAAAATGTCACCAGCAGTGCTACTCACAAAATTCTAGATGTTATTTTCCCTTTCATATATTAAACTTCCTTTGCCCTTTGGATTAAATAGCATAAATTTAGAGGAAAACACTTCTAAAAAATAATAATTCAGCTTCATTTCATCCAAAACCTTATCCTTTCTGATTTTCTTGATTTCCAGATTTTTTTTTTTTTTAAAGTCTTCTCAGATACCAACAGGACCTCCAAACATACAGGTCTCAGAATTCCATGTTCTCAGTTAGCAAGAAGCACAATTGCATCACATAATTTGAAAAGAAATCCCTTGGTCTTTTATCATCCATTTCAAATCAATTTCTACTATCATTTTTCTTGGGATATTTTAGCTTATGTTGTATGTGCCAGCTTCAATCCAGAACCACCTGAAACCCCATCCTTCCTACATCAAAGCATTTCTTAAAATGCCCTGTCACTTTAGCCCTTTTTCCTAAGTCTCTTGATTTCTTTTCAGATATTATTTGGTGAAATCTTTTCTTCCTTATTTTCCTTTTTTAGTTTACCTCCTCTCTGATGACCATAGGTTTCCTAAATTGGCTAATATGCCCAATATTTCACCAATATGTGAAAATTTAGTCCTAAGCAAAGATAGAGTACCAATGGTAGCCAGGCAAACCAATTAAACATTTAAGCTCTTTTTTTTTGAGCAACTGCAAAGACTTTATCAAATTATTTAAAATGTTGGATTTTAGTATTCATGTTTGCACATAAAATAATACATCGACCCTTCAGGGCACTGGGGTACAAATGAGGTACACACAAGCCTGGCAGGGAAACAAATATGAGATCAGGCTTGGTGACATGGGGCTGCAAAAAACTAGATGTCCTTCCAAGGGCTTGAGAAGAAAAACATAAAAGGTAAACCTCTTTCTAAGAAAGAACTTGTTTAAAAATGAAGACAACAAAATAACCAAATACAATTAATAAGAAAATGAAATAGTAACAATACTTTTAAAAATAAACAAAATACAAAAAATTAAATAAAATTTGGAATAATAAAAAATAATTAAAATGTAAAATAAAAAAAAATTAACATTATGACTTTCATCACTGTAAGATCTGTTGTGTGTACAGTGACAATTTTTTCATTTATTCTCCCAGTGTTAATTTTTTTCATTTTGTCTTCAAAGAAGATTTACGTTACAAAAAAGTCACATACGGAACATAGGGGATTCCCATATACCCACCATCCTCTTCCTTTTTCTCTTTCCCCTATTAATAACATTTTACATGTAGATGGTACATTTGTTATAATTGATGTATAAATATTGAAACGTTGCTACTAACCACGGTCAATGATTTATAGTATGGTTTACATTTTGGACCATATACTTTTATAAATTTTGATGAAATTTAACATGGCCTGTATCCATCATTGCAAGATTATGTAGAACAATTCCATCGCCTCAACAATGCCCCATGTTCCATCTATTCTATTCCTCCCTCCCCCTCCTCTCGGGACCAACAGCAACCACCAAGCTTTACTCCTTGATTCATAGCTACTTGCAATAACATTGAGGGCTTGACATACTGGCCTGTCTTCCCCTATTAGGCACTGCCTATGCTCTCGAGAGACTCTTGCCCTTTTATTTGAGAACACTGCAGGACTCCTCACGATGGGAGCCCAACACCTTCCCGCTCATTATGTGGGTCTCCATCCACTGATACAACACACTATGACAAGATGAACACTCACACACTCCCTAGATGTCTGCCCCAGGTGCGCCTTATCTCACATACTTCCCACATCCAACACCCTAAACCAGTGACCCTCCCCTGCCATATTTCCAAAAGAAAATTCCCAACGTAGAAGTTTCGACCACATACCCACAAATCCTGAGTTCACCTGCTCCCTCCCCCAAAACTCCCCACAGTTCCGTGGACAATCCAACCCACCCTCCCCACCCTAACCCTGTCACAAATCAGCACCGCCCAACCGAATACCATCACTGCACCACTGTGATGCCCATCCACTGCTCAACTACACCTTTCTACCTCATCATAAATTTTGCCAATATGGGCATTGGCTCACAATCATCTTCTCCCTTTCTGTCTCCTGTAAACCTATCTTCCAGACTCTAACTCTGTGAGTTTGCTTAATTTGCTTAATTCATATCAGTGAGGTCATCTAACATTTGTCCTTCAGTGCCTGGCTTGCTTCACTCAACTTAAGGTCTTCAAGATTCATCCATGTTATCCCGTGTGTTAATACTGCATTCCTTCTTACAGCTGAGTAATATTCCATTGTGTGTATATACCACAATTTGTTTATCCATTCATCTGTTGATGGACATTTGGATTGTTTCCAACTTTTGGCAATAGTGAATAATGCTGCTATGAACATTGGTGTGCATATATCTGTTCGTGTCCCTGCTTTCAATTCTTCTGGGTATATACCCAGCATTGGGATTGCTGGATCATATGGCAGTTCTATAGTTAGCTTCCTGAGGAACTGCCAAACTGCCTTCCACAATAGCTATACCATTCCACATTCCCACCAGCAGTGGATCAGGGTTCCAATCCTCCACTTCCTCTCCAACACTTGTAGTCCTGTTTTTTAAAAACCGCCAGTCTAATGGGTGTAAGACAATATATCTCATTGTAGTTTTGATTTGCATTTCTCTAACAGCTAGTGATGTTGAGCATCTTTTCATGTGCTTTTAGCCATTTGTATTTCTTCTTTGGAGAAGTGTCTATTCAAATCACTTGCCCATTTTTAAAATGGGTTGTTTGTCTTTTTATTTTGAGGTGTAAGATTTCTTTATATATGCTGGATATTAGGCCCCTATCAGATAGATGGTTACCAAATATTTTCTCCCATTAAGTAGGCTGTCTTTTCACTATCCTTGCAAACTCCTTTGAGATGCAAAAGTTTTTAATTTTGAGGAGGTCCCATTTATATATATTTTTTCTTTTGTTGCTCGTGCTTTGAATGTAAAGGTCATTTTTGAAAAAGTTTTGGATCCCAGAAGGGTTACAACTGTGGCAGGGGAGGATCATTGCTGTGGGATGTCAACAATGGGGGATGCATGGGAGGAGGTTCATCTGGGGCATACCTATAAGATACATGAATGTGTTCATGGGGTATTGCCATGGTGGGTGGAGATTCACACACTAACTGAAAGAATATCAAATTCCCATCCCGGGGAGCTCTGCCACATTCTCTAATGGGACAGCAAGAATCCCCCGAGTACAGGGGCAGTGACTTAGTGAAGGAGGATGGACCATTGATGGACCTTTGATATTGATGACTGTACTTATGAACATTTACTTTTGAAATTGAAACTTAGTCTAGTATTACAGGGTGTCTAAGAGTTATCTCTTGAGAGCTTCCTTGTTGCTGAAATGTAGCCTTTCTCTAAGCCAAACTCAGCATATAAATGCATTACTTTCCCCTCAATGTGGGACATGACTCCCAGGGATAAGCCTCCCTGGAACTGAGGGATTACTACCAAGCTCCAACAACCAATGCAACTGGAAAAACATCTTTACCAAAAGGGGAACAGGGTAAAGACAAATGAGTTTATATGGCTAAGAGACTTCAAAGTGAGTCAGGAGGTCATCCCAGAGGTTATGCTTATGCACATCTCAGCTGGATCTCATTGACTACCAAAGCAAATATTGCCTCAAGTAGTGGGGCTCCTGAGGGCTCTGGAGACATCCAGACACTACAGGCAGGGCAGACAGTTCAGGAGTTTGGCACTCTGCCAGTGGGCCCTACTTTGGAATTTATGCTCTCCAGTGTGACAGAGTTGGACTCAGCTGTGGTTTCCTTATACATGGCTCTTCTGCCCCTTCTATTTGAGCCTATAGTTAGTACTAGAGTTGATAGGTATATGTCCAAGAGACTTAAATCTTTGGGCTGTCCATGTGCCAGTTGGACCCTGAATCTCAACAGAGTTACAATACTTACTCTCCAGTTCATTGGACTCACCCAGGACAACTAACAAGGAGATAATAATGGACAACTACCATCTCAAGGAACAGAGTCTGCAACTGCAAGGAAGATAGTCCCATCCATCTTCCCCATGGGATCTAAGCCCCCTCTCAATTGGAGGCAGAGTGGGCATCACCATCCCAGAATCCACAGGATTGGGGAATGAATGATGGACTAGAGTAAACTTACTGTTATTCTACTCTAGACTTATTGCAATTTTAGCAATGTAAGATATTTTATCATTGATTTGGAGGCAGTGGCCACTGGAGGTTCTGGGGGAAGGGAGAGGGAAAAATAGGTATAATATGGGGGCATTTTCAGGACTTGGGAATCATCCTGAAGGACACTGCAAAGACGGATACAATCCATTGTATATCTTGACATAATTTACAAAACTGTGTGGGAGGGAGTGTAAACTATAATGTAAACTATAATCCACACTTAGTGACAACACTCCAAAATGTGATCATCAATTGTAACAAATGTGCCACACTATTGAAGGATGCTGTTAATGTGGGAATGTGTAAGAGGGGTAGGGAGTGGGGCATATGGGAATCCCCTATATTTTTTATGTAACATTTATGTAATCTAAGTAACTTAAAAACATTTTTTTAAGTATTAAAAAAAAAAGGAAAACAACAACAACAAAAGAACTTGATCTTTTGTATCTGTCTTCCTTACATGGTCCTGAATAATTTTCCAAAGGTTAGAAGTTAAAAATATCTTCTAATAACTGGTCAACTATTATATCACTGATCAGACACTTATATTTTATTTAACTGTCTTTCAAAATATGTTAACACATTTCTAGGTTTTAGCCATAATAAGTTCTTGCACTTGGGCAAGACTGATTTACCATTTGTGGACTGGCTGGCTTATTTTCACATTTCTTTGTATATTTTCATATTTAAAAAATAAAATTTGATCCTAAAATAAGCTAAAAAATTCTTTAATTTCCTTCATGCATGGATGTTTTAAAAAAACATCTGTGTCCTTAATATGTTCTCAGGCAAATAAGCAAAGTTTGTATACTCTAAACTAATTGTTGTCTTTACTCTAGTGAATGTTTGATCTTTACAAATGGGTGTAATTTATTGTTGGGAAACTTGAACCATAAACAATATAACATTGTCATGTTACTGCTGAATCTCATAAATATGCAATTTTCTACATTTTGACCCTGGAAGATTTTTTTTCCAGCTGTAAATAAGAACTTTACTGAATTACACTTTTCAAATAATAAGGAAATATACCAATTGCAAGCTTAGCGAACTTCCAGTTTCCCTTACCCAATAGTCAAAAGAGGAAGGCAGACAGACAGAATTAAAGAACAGAAGAATGAGAGAAGGAACAAACAAGTGAAAGAAAGAAGAGATAGAAAGTATTTTTTCCATAGGTACCAAAGTTAGCAAGGCACAGAAAATGTAAAAATTCTTATTTTTCGTTATATAAAAAGAGGCAAGGAAAGAAATTGGTTTCAGTAAGTTAACTATTGCAGACTCTGAAAGCTATCCAGAAGGCAATGTTATTTCAAGGAATACAAGTAATGACATTATTTTGGCTTTAATAATTTTTGAAACCAGAATACAGTAAAATTTCTTGATGTTCACTCTGTTTCATCACATTACCAAAAAACAACAAAAAACGAAGAAAAAAAAATCCAAAACCAATACTTACAGCATTGAAATTCATCTTGTGATTTATGATACTCCAAGTTGTCTCTAACCATATTTAGTATCATGAGACGGTTCAAAGCCTTTTTTTTCAGTACTCACATTATAATTTTTAAGAGAGGGGAAATGACACATCACAAAAGAAAACATGGAAACCAGAACCAGAACACATAGCAATATAGTTTGATGCTCACTATTACTATTTATAGCAGGTATTCATTTTTCTCAGAAGCTCTAGGTTAAACATTTCATTATGTAATGAAGCTAAGGTGGAATTTATTCTTCATTGTCCCAAATAATATAATATCTGATAATACCTAGAAAAGTTATCCATTAAAAATGAGTTTGAGTATGATTTCCGAAGAATGATATATTTTTTAAAATGTTCTTTTAGAGTATAGCTAATTGCCATACCAAAGTTGAATATGCATTCAAATCACTATCAAGTGGAAAACAAATACTTGGAGTCTGAAGAATTAGATGGGGTTCATGAAAACATCTGTTGTTTGAAACACAAATTACATTAGATAGTTAGATAGGCCCTGGAATATTTTCCTAAAATAAATCTATTAGCCAATATAGTTTGTTCAAATGTTTTTATCTCCTTTAACTGCCAGGTAAAAATCTAAATGTCATGATATCTTTTGCCGAAGACATCTTTCTTTTATATTTATCTAGTAACCAGAGATATTGTCAATCTACTTGTCCTTGCAGTTTGAGAGTTATGGCTCACATTTCAGTGATAAATATAAAGGATAAAGCTAAATGAATCCAGGACAACCTTGAATGAAGGTGGCTTGTACCAAACATTACCTATGCATGTTTTCTCATCTGAATAAAGCCGGTGTCCATGGTTACAGGAACAACGGGGCCCAGCGATTGCGTGTTCACAGGCGTGGGAACAACCACCATTGTTCTTTACACAGCTATTGACAATTTCCAATTCAATCCCTTTCCAAAACAAAAGAGGGTATTAGTATCACAGAAAAACTTGAGTATGTGTCAGCAACAGGTACTCCCTGTTGGGAGGATAACAGACGCTATTGGAAATTTATCAACAGTCTACACATATAAAATTAAAATTTTGAGGTCTATTAAACATTGAAAACGTTTATAACATATTAAAATACTAATAAACTTATAATCTTAAGTTGACTAAGTGATGCAGGAATGTATTAGTAGTTATTAAAAACTCACCCCAAGGTGCAATTACCCCTGGAAATTTCCTGTATTTTCAGGGTATCAAAAATATGTGTATTAAATCAAGATCATAAAGCACATAGGTTGTATGTCAAATGGCATTTCAGATCTTGAACTGATGGTATGTTATTATCTGTCCTGTTTAGGGGCTATTTGTACATGAAATGACTGTTAAATATATCCTTGGAACAAAAGTGTGAATACAAAGTTAATATCATTTTGCTGTGCTAATCAACTTTTATGTATATGAGAGTTGCTTTGAAAACTGATTTGTCAATCCAGGCACATGTTAGTAATTTGGGGCATATTGGTAGGTGTCACCCTCAGCTTATGAATGCCGTTTGTCCTAAGCACATAAGAATTATCATCACTCTTTTTTCTTTTTTTAAGTTTTATTTATTTATTTATTCCCCCAAGCCCCACCCCCCGGTGTTCTGTGCTTGCTGTCTGCTCTCTGTGTGGACCAGCTCTCCATTTGGGCCAGCTCACCACGTGGGCCAGCTTGCCTTTCACCAGGAGGCCCCAGGAATTGAACCCTGGACCTCCTATATGGTAGACGGGAGTCCAATCACTTGAGCCACATCCGTTTCCCTCATCACTCTCTTTTGACAAGAAAAGAAGAGAAACAAAAGCATGCTTCAGGTTAAAACTATGGAATTTAAATACTCTGTGATTTCTATTTTCCCCATTGGCAACAGTGGTTCTTCATTTGTATTATTCTTTTTACTGAGACTGTCTATATTGGTTCTTTTCCTTCCCTTCTTGTGAATCCTTTGGAAAAAGAAAGATGAGAAAGAATACAGGCACTTGGGATTGTGGCACTCCTTGACAGTGTAAATCATTATTCAGACTGCCTAGAGATCTGCTATAGTGCCAGGAATTACTTGCCACCCCACTCCTGTCCAAGCCTCGGGGAGGTGGCAGCCCTATGCACTCCCACAGTACCCTGGGCACATCCCCGTCATGGAGTGCAATCCTGCTGTGCCCTCATCATCTGACATTATCCAGCGCATAACAGATATTCAAAATAGGTCTTGAATGACTGCATAAACAGAAGAATTATGCTAATCAATTTATTGTTGAAAATAAACCTTTTGGGTTTAGAAACAGCTAGTTTAGGACTGAGCAAAAAGAGAAAGCTAAAGGAAAGATTCAAATAATGAAGGGAACTGATGTTTTTCATGCTATGCTAACAGGTCCTTTTTAGGGAGGCATAGTTCAAGTTACGGGTATAGTGGTGGAGGTAAACATATAGCTTTGCAATATAGAATGAGAATTTTCTCTTAATGATGCTTGTCAATTTCATTTTTGTAAAGAGGCATGTTAAAGTATTTAGAATCACAGTTGGCATATTAGAGGCCATCTAGTCAATCCCCATCAATTTCTAAAGGAGAAAATTGAGGGTGATTGAGATGGTGCCATTTCTCTAAGATCACTTAAGACATTGTTGGGATCAAAAGACAGATCTCTCAGACCAAAATGTTTTCTACTGTATAAGGTTTACTCTTTCAGATTGCATTCATATACCTGAAGTTCAGATATACACTTACACTCATTTATAAAAATTCTTTGTAATGATTTTATTATAATTAAATGAAATTCTTAAAATAAGTACATTTGTTTGAATGCCTATAGTATACAAGGAATCTTACATACGTGTTAATTTAATTATTCCAAGAAACTTTAAAAGCGACATTAAGATTAAAAAAATAAGGTACAGAGAGGTTAAAAGACTTGCCTAGGATAAGAGAGCTAATAAGAGGCTGAGGGCAAATAAAATATAATATCTATTATATCCAAACACTCTATCATGTTATAGACAAATGTATTCCACAGGTTTTTAGAGAGCAAGGATACTGTGTTGTTTGTTTTATTTTATTTAATATAATACATATTAATACAGTAGGATTCTTGTTACAAAGTCTTTACAGGAAGTGAAACTGAGTTTTCTCATTGAAAGATGTTCTTCCTCTATAATACTGTTATGGGTTGAACTGTGTCTCCCGAAAAGATGTGTTTAAATCCTATCTGCGAGTCTCATGAATGTGACCTTATTTGGAAATAAAGTCTTTGAAGATGTGATTAGTTAGATGAGGCCAAACTGGATTAAGGTGGGCCCTAATCCACTATGACTGGTTTCCTTATAAGAATAGGAGATTTGGACACAGACAGGCAACAGGGGGAAGGTCACGTATGATGGAGGAGGCAGAGAGTGCAGTGATGCATCTACAAGCCAAGCAGTGCCAAGGGCTGCCGGCAAACACTGGATGCTAGAAGAGGCCAGGGAAGATTCTATATCACAGGTTTCAGAGGGAGCAAGGCTCTGCTAACACCTTGATTTTGGACTTCCAGCCTCCAGAACCGTGAAGCAATAAGTTTCTGTTGTTCTAAGTCATCCAATTTTGGTGATTTGTTAGGGCAGCCTTAGGAAACTAAGACAAACACCACATGGAAAGAGAAAGTAATGTGATCATCCGGCTAGTCTATTTCACCAGAGTGACACTTTCCTTAAGAAAGGAAGTATGAAGTAGTAGAAAGAACACAAAATTTGAAGTTGGAAGACCTGACATTTTTCAGCTGTGTGATCTGTAAATTATTTCAGTTCTCTGATCCTCAGGTTTTTTCCCACTGTTAGCACAGGGATTGAGCTTCACCAAGGTTGGCAAATTGGTGGTCTGCTGACATATGGGATTTGACTCTTCAGATGTTTTAAAAATTTAGAAGTTTTTCATAAAATTCTGGATTTCCACCTGTCTCTCAAAACACAAAGGTTTTCTGCCTTTAAAAACAAACAAATAAATGTGCCTGGACAGGATTTTTTAAAGTTATGTTTCCATAATTTGTTAAGCTGTCTTTCATCTGTTATTTTATTTTTTGAAGTTAAAATAAGGTTTAAAACAAAAAAATAAGCAAAAACAAAGTTGAAATAAAGTTTAAAACAAACAAAAACCAATAACCCATGTTATAGCCTCTTTTGAAGAACAGCTTGGTGGTTTCTTATAAATTTAAATGTACACTTACATATGATCCTACCATCCCTCCCCCAGGTATTTACCAGAGAGGAATGAAAACATATGTTCATGAAAAAACCTGTACACAAATTAATAATTGCCCAAACTGTCAACAACCCAAAAGTCCTTCAGTGGGTGAATGGATAAAATAACTGTGGTATATTCATACCATGAAATACTACTCGGCAAAAGAAGAGGCAAATTATTGATATGAGTGAGCAACAACTTGGATGAATCTCAAAGGCATTTGGCTGAGCAAAAGAAGCCACTCTCAAAATATTACATACTATATGATTCCATTTATATCATAGTCTTGAAAATACAAACTCCAGTGATGGAGAGCAGATTAATAGTTGCCAGGGTTTAGGGGTGAGGGAATAGGTGACAACCAAATGCTAGCACAAAGGAGTGTTCTAGGTTTATGGAACTGCCCTTATCCTAACAGTAATGGTGGTTACATAAATCTATACATGTATTAAAATTTATCAAAGAATACTCCAAAAAAGTCAATGTTTCTGTCTGATAATTTAAAAAAAAAACAATTAAAAGAAAAATAACAGTCTAGAGCCCACATCCTTCTCCACTTACTACCAATTTGCTTGCTTCTCAGCAGTGTTAGACACCACTGACCACTCCTACTTCAAACCTTTTTTTCTTTGGCCTTACATGAAATCATACTCCTCAGGTTTTCGTCTTATTTTACTGGACACCCCTCTTCAGTCCTCTTTCCTGCCTCTGACATAGTCTAGTTGCTAAATGCTGTAGTCCCCAGTCTTAGTCTTCTGCCTGCTCCTTTCTTTCCCTCACTTTACAAGTGATTAGCATGACTTAAATACTAGTATCTATACGCTGATGAGCTGCTCACTCCAGTTCCTATATCTCTACAAACTTCCAGCCTTTTCTAACCGCCTACTTGTGCTCTCCACTTGGCATCTCAAACTTGGCACAGCCAAAACAGAACCTGCAGACATACCCCCAGTTCCATCCCTAAATCTGTTCTTCCTTTGTGATTCTGCATTTCAATGAAAGGCATTCCCATTCACCCATTTCCTGAAGCCCCAAGCTAAGAATCATCTTTGATTACTCTGTTTCGCACATCCACATCAGGAATTCCTCTCATCTCTCCCTACAAAATAAATATCAAATCTGCTCTCACCATCTCCACTGACACTACCTAAATCCAAACCACTACCATAGCTCACTTGGATGTCTCCAATCTTGCTTTTACACACACACTTTATTGTCCATTCTCTACAGAAGATCCACAGTGATTTTTTAAAGGTGAAAATCACATCACATTACTCCCTGTTCAAAACCACCCAAAGCCTTCTCATCACATTTAGAATAAAATGCAAACTCCTTTCCATGGTGTAAAAGGTTCTATATGATCTGGCTCTTCCCTCTCTCTACCTATCTCTCACTTCATTGCCAACCTCTTCCCCTTGTTCTGTCCACACGGGCTTTAGCTGTTTCCTGAACAGCCCATGTTCAGCCTTACCTTAGGGTCTTAGTTCTTTTTGCTCTTTCTGCTTGGATCTTCTTATCATGATATGTTATGACAAATGACATGATAGTACATATGTCTTTGTTTATTTTCCTCTTTTCTAGCTCCTCAGAATGTAAGTTCCATACAAGCAGGTACTTTGCCTCTCTTATACATCATGTAGCCCCAGTGCTTAGAACAGTGCCTGACACTCAGTAGGTGCCCTGTAAACATTCGTTGGATGAATCAACAAATCTTGACACACTGGCGTAGTGCTTCCCCTGGGCAAAAGTTAGCTGGAGTTGAGGAATGGCTGTCCTCTTTAGACCAGGCATTTTCTTTTCAGTTCAACACAGTTCTCGCATATCTCTATTTTCTTACACTAGGCCTGCTTTATATTTCCTGCCTGGCTTGTATTGGTCTTAGACTTCTGGCCCCTGGATTAGATCGTATGTAAGGGAGTAGAAACTATAATAAATTTTCTAATATTAATACATTATTTAGGGGGGAAATCAACACAAGTATCCATTTGAAGAATTTTATGTAGGCTTCTCCTATTCTTGCTATTTTTCTGTGATATTGCCTCAATGTCATTTTAAGACCATTGGTGTTAATTTCATTTAATTATAAATGATGCTATGTTAGCTGTATTAAAAATATATGGGGCTAAAACAAGTACATACTCAAACCTATACTGCCCACTAGATGAGGGTCAAGATTTTGAGTCCTTGATACAGATGACAAACAACTTTTAACTACTGTAGTTAAAAAATAAAAAAAGTCAAGATCTTTGTAGTTTTCCATAGGTAGCAAGTAATAATTATTGACTTGATAGGGATAATGTACTTTTGATTCGTATGGAATTTTAAGTTCAATTGTATTATGTGTTGCTTGGTAATCTTGAGGAGTCTTATTTAACCATGCTGTATTTAGAATTTTCCAATAACTAGTCACAAGATAGTGATAGCTAATTCTTAGCACCCTGTGAGTATTCAGGGGCTAATGCTATGAAGTGTTTTGAGAGCCTCCAAGAAGAAATTATATAAATATAAAATATTGCTTTTTCTAGGAAAAAGTATCATCCTAAAATATATTTGTTATATGAAGGGCATATAATTCATTGTTAAACATTACCATACTTTGAAAAGATCTATTCCACTTATAGGTTTTAAAACATCTCAAAATAGCAGTTTTCACCAAGAAAGTTTTGCATGTCAGTTAGTAAATATTGGAGTCTGGTGAGGACAGAAGACAGAACTCAGCCAAACATTCACATCAAGCAATAAATGTAAAAATATACTTCTACTAAATGTATTGAACTCTAGGACAAATTGCTTTCCCAAGTAAATTCTAAAGAAAACTTGTATGTTATAACTCGTTAGAAATAATGGCCCTCTCTTTCATGATTACTGAGACTGCACCAGTCAGACTGCAAGAGGTTTTATTTCATACATTTGTAAAATGAGCACGTCCCCTAAACCTCTGGCCACATTAAAAAGCCAAAATATTAATAAGTAAAAAACGAGTCCACATTTCTCTCTGCATGAAAGGACTCCTCAGGGTATTCAGAGAAAGACTAATTTCAGAAGAAGTTGTATCCTAATTAGTAGTTAATTCTTCTTTCCCATCTTATTTAGTTTGCTCTTAAAAAGGCAAATATCACCATATCAAAACTACACTGTCTTTAAGCAGTAGAAATATACCAACAGACCTTAAGGCTATACTGGCAGACCAGGCAGTAAAGAAATGTAGAATTTTATTCAGGGGAGGAGAAGGAAGAAGTTAGTGACCCTAAGAATATCTCTTGATGAGGCAACTCATGTAAGAATACTAAACTATTTATTATATTTATCACCACTTTTATTTTTCTTCCTTAATTAAGACTAATAAATATTAATAATATATTACACACATCATGAAGGTGAAATTTTAGTATTTTGGAGTTGAATGGCCCTCTTTCAAGTCCCAGATCTATCACTTATGAATTTTGGCACTTTGGGTGTTTGGCTTCAGCAGGGATTGAATGGTGTTGCCATTTACTAAGACATGGAGAACTGGAAAGAACATCTTTGGGACTGAGTCTGGAAATCAGCAGTGTTGTTTTGGGTCTACCAAGCTGTAATGCTTATCAGTCATGCAAGTGGAGGTACTGAGTAGATAGTTTGATATATTAACATATAGTTAAAAGAAGGGTAAAAATGGAGATATATATTTAACATTGAGAGAGAGGGACCAGAGATGGAGAGGAAAACTAGGAGAGTGTGGTAACACAGAAGAGAATAGGTTAGTATTTCAAGATGAATGGGGGTACTCAAATGGGCTGAAAGCTGCTGAGAGGTCAAATAAGATAAAACCACAGAAGTTACTGTTCAATATGGCAACATGGAGGTCATGGGCGACCAGTGGAGGGGTAGAGATGGAAATCTGATTAGTGTGGGCTGATAAATGAATGTGATGTGGGAAAGAGGAGACCTTGGTCATAATTATCAAAGGCTTTACTATGGAGGGAAAATAGTAGCTGGAGTGGGATTTGGGGTCATGTGAGGGTGTGTTAAAGATAGGAGATACTGGAACATGTTCATATGCTGGTAGGAATGATCCCGAGGAAAGAATTGATAATTCAGAAAAGAGAGGGATTTTGCAGAAGCAAAGACCTTGAGATGATAAAAGAGAATGGAATCCAAAGCACCATGATGAATATGGGTTCTGATATGAGTAGGGTTGCTTTTTTCATAGTAATAGAATTGGAGCCTTTTCTTTGTGATTTCCTATGAGATTTTAGGTCATTTGGTAGCTTGGATGGTAGTTTGCATCCACTTTTTCTATGAGGTACTCTTACCAGGTAAGGAAAGCCACAGTAATCAAAACAGCACAAGGACAGACATATAAACCAATGGAATTGAATTGAGGGCTCAGAAATCAACCCTCACATTTATGGTCATCTGATTTTTGACAAGGGGGAAAAGACCACTCAATTGGGAAAGGATAGTCTCTTCAACAAATGGTTCTAGGAAAACTGGATTCCCATTAGTAAAAGATTGAACAAGGACCCCTATCTCATACCTTATGCAAAAATCAACTCAAAATGGATCAAAGACCTAAATATAAAAGCCAGTATACTAATAAACTCCTAGAAGAAAACGTAGGGAAGCATCTTCAGGACCATGTATTAGGCAATGGTTTCTTGACTTTACACTCAAAGGACAAGCAACAAAAGAAGAAGAAGAAAAAAAAGATAAATGGAACCTCATCAAAATTCAAAAATTTTGAGCCTCAAAAGGACTTTACCATGAAAGTAAAATGACAATCTACACAATGGGAGAAAATATTTGGAAACCATGTATCCAAAAAAGGTTTAATATGCAGAATATATAAGGAAATTCTTCAACTTAACAAGAAAAAGATATACAACCTGAGTAAAAATTGGACAAAAGACTTGAATAGACATTGCTAAATAGAAGATATACAAATGGCTAAAATACAATGAAAAGATGCTCAAAATCATTAGCCATCAGGGAAATGCTAATCAAAATCACAGTGAAATACCATTTCATACCCACTAGAATGGCTGCTACTTAAAAAAAAAAAAAATCCAGAAAATTACAAGTGTTGGTGAGGATGCAGAGAAATAGGAACACTCATTCATTGCTGGTGGCAATGTAACATGGTGCAGCCACTATGGAAGACAGTTTGGCAGTTCCTCAAAAAGTTAAGTATAAAACTACTAGGTATATACACGAAAGAATTGAAAGCAGGGATCAAACAGATATTTGCATACCAGTGTTCATAGCGGCATTATTCACAATTGCCAAAAGATGGAAGCAACCCAAGTGTCCATCAATCCATAAATGGATAAATAAAATGTGCCATAAACACACAGTGGAATATTATTCAGCCATAAAAAATGAAAGTTCTGACACATGTGACAACCTTGAAAACATCATGTTGAGTGAAATCAGTCAGACACAAAAGGGAAAAAATTGCATGATCTCACTGATATGAAATAATTAGAATAAGCAAAACCATAGAGTCAGAACCTAGAATATAAATTACCAGGGACATGGTGAGGATAGGGAATAAGGAGTTAAGGCTTAAAATATAGAGTTCCTATTTGGAACTGTGGAAATGTTTTTTTAATGGATGGTGGTGATGGTACAATAACATTGTAAACATAATTAACAGTAATTAACATTACAAAAACAATGAACCCTAAGTTAATCCATAGACTATAGTTAATAGAACAATTATAAAAATGTGCTTTCATCAATTGCAACAAATTACCACACCAATGCAAGGTGTTAAAAATAAAATGGTGTATGGGAACCCTGTATTTTATGCATAATTGCTCTGTAAATCCAAAATTTCTCTTAGAGAGCAAGAAACACAGAGAGAGAGACAAAATAAGGATAAAGACAAAAGTGAGGAGTATGTAAAGTCTTTGGAGAAAAAGTGTTAACCACTCATTTTGATGAGTGTAAAAGTAGACATTTCCTGACAGTGTATAAGTTTGTACAACCTAGCCGCTTAATCATTTGAGATTTATAGTCTTGAACTTCAAGTAAAACCAAACACTATAGATGTATGTTTTACAGAGCAAAATTCACCTGCTAAGGTGCAAGTATGGACTGGAAGAAGAAGGAACGAAGTCACTGGGAAAAATGTAGAGTCTGAAGATGAAAAGAAAAATAACTTTATGTACCAAGATCATATAAGATGTAGAGATGGAAAAGTCAGCCATAGAAATAAGGAAAGATTCTTCAGTCACTTGAAAAGGAGGATAGAAAGTAGAGAGGGCTGAAGGTGGGAAATATTGAGGTAGAGAAGATGGAACTGGAAGGAATCTGTATCAGACAGTTTTAAGCTTAGCAAAGTGGGAGGCATGTTCATCTACAGATTAAGCAGGGGACCGACCAGTGGGGAAGACTTGTTGGGAGAAGGAAAGCATTGCAGCAGCAGCTTTAGCTAGTGCTTCAGCACATTAACATTTTAATATATCCCCAATAAGGAATATATTAAATTGTATAACAGCCTAGATGAGGAGCAGTTAAGGTTAGATAAGATGGATCATAGTTTTGAAAAGGGCAGAACATGAGTCAGTTAAAGAGAATACAAGATAGGAAGGTGCTGCTTAAAGGGACATGAGGAATAGAAATGGTAGTCAGGGAAGAAAGGCCAACATGAAAGATACTCATTAGAGCATCAAATCTGTCCAGGAGCCATACTGCAGTCAAGAGTTGCTTCTTGTACCGATGGTTCCTTCTCTCTTGCTAGACTCCTTTGCTTGAGTTTTTATTTTGAGATTATCAGTATTCAGTGACTATTGCATGGCAGAGGTGATGAAGGAAGGCCAACTCTTCACGAAGAAGAGGAGTGGGGCCAAAAGAAGCGCAAGTCAGAAGACCTGAGATTTAATCCTTGCCATCTACAGTGTGGATCATTATGTGCATTGTTTTCTATTGACTCTGGGACCTCTATAAAATGAGGGGGCTTAAGTTCTAAGCCTCTTCCTCCCCTATCCAGTTGCAAACAACTGCTTTGGCAAGATATTCAGGGTAGTGCTTTTGTTTAATGGTCTTGTTTAATATTGGTAAAACGCCACAGTTTTCCTGGGCTGCAACTGTTGCCACTTACTGTAACACTGTTTTCCGTCAGCTCCCAGCTCAAAGCCAGGGTGGCAGGCACAAGCGAAAGACCCCATCCTGTTCACACGTTGATGGCCACAGCTGGCAAGCCCTTCGGTGCACTCATTTATAGCTGCAGAAAAAGACAGACATGAGTTATGTCTTTGGAGTTCTAATTAAGCCTGAATATTTAGAATATTTGCAAATGAAAGAAATGAACCAGAGCAATCCCTCCCCCATCCAATGTACCAGTAAAGCACCACAAAGTCTCCATATTCTTTGTGTGAAGGGAACATTTGCAAATAAACCAACTGCTTAAGACATTAACTTTACAGTATTAGTTTTGTCCTCTCATACATTTCTTTTCATCTATTAGAACCCCCTACTGGTAGCTGGTAACTGAGAGAAAGAAAAAGGAAAAGAAAATAAAGAATAATCCTTGACTGTCCCTTAATGATACAAGTAGAAGTCATTGTAATTTGCCTTTAGGAATATGTACATATTCCTAATGTTATGTATGTATGTATATATATATAGCATTCTTAACCAAAAATGGCATCTCCTTGATTTAAAGTAAACAATATCAGTAACCATGGGACAAGGCAAATTTTGGGCTTTCATATTTAACAAGCCACTGTTTGCATTGTACATATGACTGTCACAGGACAGTGCCATTTAAACACTTGGCGCCCTCTTTCCCTCTTGACCCTGATAGCCAATTCTAGTCAATGTGACTTTAGTTTTGTGGCCTAAGAAGTCCCCTCACCTTCTCTGCCAATGGCTAGGTCTCACCACCTTTTCCCCAATCAGTACTTGCTGCTTGTACCGTCTTGCATGTCATCTCTATCAGGGTTATTAAGACAAATATTCATTCTTCTAATGTATTTGTCAAATCCCAAATAGGCAATAATTCGGGGGTAGACGTTCTAGGAATAATGTATCAGATTTTAAATAAAATTTTGTTTATAATAAAATATATATAGGTCAATAGACCAGAAATATTTAATAAGAAACTATTCTGTGTTGGCTGCTGAGCTAAGCAGGTGCTAGGGAAATGGGACCAAAGCAGAAATGATCTCTGTAAGAAAAGTATGTCAATACAATCCATGGAAAATATTATATTAGTTTTGGCTTAAAGAATAAAACATAATTTAACATTATTTTTATGTCTAATTCTCTTTAAATTTCTCAAGATATTTATCAGTACATAATTCAGAAAATATTTTGGTATTTTCATAATTAATTCAAATAAACAGCTTCTCCTTTCATGAAAATGTCATGATAAAAATGAAAAATTTTCTGATTTCTCAAAAGTTATCAAAACAAAGACTGTCCCAAAGGAATGACTTCATTTATCCATTTTGGTCATGGGGTAATTTATTACTTTCATCTTTGAATTGAAGTGCTTCTGTTTTGCTATTTCTAGGTAACACAAATGTATAACCTTGCATTTATAAAGTTTCTTTCTTTCTTGTTTTAATTATTGCTAACTTCTGAGAACACTCATTTGCACACACTTGCTTTTCAAAGGTTATCCCCACCTTCTGTAGTCTATAATGAAGAACTCCCTGTGTGGTTATGAAAGGTTTTGAAATATTAATTCTGGAATTCTCTTCACAATGAGAAACAGAAAACAAAAAAAGCATTAATTCTGAATCTACACCAGATCATTTTTTAAAAAATTTGACTAAGAATTTCACTGAGTCTTTATAGCTTCATAAAAATACCTTTCAAAATGATCAAATAAGAATTTAAATGTTCCTTTTTAAACATAAATGAAACACCTTTCCTCCTACCTGTTCTAACTATTCAAAACCGAGTTATCTCATAATTTCAAACAATTACATAATTAAGCCATCAGCTTCAGTTTCCTACCTCTACAGGTCTTTTTGTCTTCAGACAGCTGGTACCCTGGGTGGCAGGCACACCTGGCCATGCCACTCTCACTCTGACAGATGTGGGCACATCCGTTCTCACCTGTGCAGGGGTCCATCTCTGAAAGCGAAGAAGCAGTAATCATTTATAATTCCTTCATTTTAAAAAGTTAAGTAGATTGGAAGAGTGAAGGAAGATAGATAAGAGGGAACTGGGACCATCAGGTTTTTTATTTTGTTTTGTTTTTTGTTTTTTAACAAAAAGACGGCAAAGACTCTGGAAAGTCCTTATACTGCATTCACATGGAACCAATTCAACAAAACTTTTCTATTTTGTGATTTCAAGTCCAAAATATGAACAATCTAAACATCAAGGGCAAAGAAGGATTAGCTTAATTTCACTACTTCAAAAAGTTTTATCTCCTGCCTCCTGAAGCCCATGGTCACGTAAAGAATTAGTAGGAACTACTTCATACATACGCCTTTGCATTTTTTCCTCCTTCCCACATTTTCTATTATTTTGAGTAGCAGAATTAACCTTATATAAACTCTTTTACCTCCTGTAGGCACCCTATCCCTTTGGACAAGGCATAAGGTGTGAGGAGAAAGCAGACTGCAGCTACATAAACTATAGGAGGTTCCTAGCTACAGCTGCAGTGGGGATGGTAATAAAGAAGCTCAAATCCCATTGGAATTCAGTATCCTGGCCTTCTTCTCCACTGAGTTTCTTCTGGCTTAGTAGGTTTTATTCACATTCTCTGGAAGTCCAATGTAATGCAAAGCCACATATTCTATTGGCAGAGCTTATGTTTGTAAATTAACTGATTCTGACCTGACTCTGAATCCAGCCTCCTCTACAATGCAGGCTGCTGATTTGGAACTGCAGAATTTCACTATTACCTTCCCCACTAGCTCCAGACCTTTTTTTATTGCGCATAGTATAATAAGCAAAACAATATAAAAAAACTACCACTCTATTCTCCAACCATTCAGTTTCAACCCAACTGCTATCATACTTAACATAAGCTTTCATTAGTTTCTTATGTAACCTTCCAGACTTTCTTTATGAAGTAATACAAATACATATTTTTGTATATAACAGAAGACAATACACATTGTTTGGCTCCTTGCTTTCTTGATAGGTATTGCATTAAATCTGCAGTATTACATTACATACATGGGGAGTACTACCATTTTAACAATATATAAAGTAATCTGATCCATGATCATGAGATGTTTTTCTATTTATTTAGGTCTTCTTTAATTTCTTTCAATAATGTAGGTTTCAATGTATAATTTTTGTACTTCTTTTGTTACATTTGTTCCTAAGTATTTTATTCTTTTTGATGCTATCATAAATGGAACTGTAGTCTAATGGCTCTCATTTTTTTATTGACACAGAGGCAGATTGCTTCCTACAAGTATGGCTTCTCTGTGTGATTCTTTGCTTTGCCCTACTTTCTCTGTTTCTCCAAATCAAATCAGGTTGAAGAGTTTCTTTCATAACTTGAGTTCACAAGCAGGTTTCCATACCAGTTATTGCAAATAAGGGATATAAGATCAGCATATAAGGATAAGCTCTCTTATTTTCAAGGAGTTGGATTTTGAGTTGTTGAGATTTTCTGAAATCTGCTATTACTGCATTCTCTAGACACTTTCTACTCTTTCTTGTTACTTCTGCCTGATATAAGCTATTTTAGCAAATCTTACATTAGAATTTGCAGAATATACCTGCCCCATCAAATTCACAGAAATTTTTCTGGAGCTTTTGGTTTTGTTTGTTTTCTTTGCTTTGTTTGTATATCCTTTTAAAGGAGAACTGGAAAGATGCTGAGCTACACAGCCATGTTTATACCAGTAACTTAATTCCTTTCTATGTATATCATCTACTACCAGCTCTCAAAGACACTGGTATAGGCAACTTCTCATATGAACCCTGAAAGTGAAGGACCAGTCCCACCAGAAGCAAAATTACAAAGTAGATGACAATTACCTATGCTATTCTAATTGATCTTTACTTCTAGCAGCTTCTTCTCTAAATTTTGTTCAAGCAGCTTTTGTTTTTCATGTCTTTTTGATGCTCAAGGTCCCCATCTCTGAGGGGTTACCCTGCTAGAAACCAGTCAGATATAACTTCCCTATAGCAAACTCCAGTTCTTTCAAAATTCTCTTCCACTCTTGAGGCTGATGGTAATTGTAAACTTAACCCACACAAATTGAGCATAGAAGAGCTAAAAGATGAAATTCTCAATGAAGCATTTGGTTGTAAACTGACATCTTTTATTCCCATGTGCAGAACACAGAAGAACATTTGAATATTTTCAGTAATATTTCAATAATATTTTCAGTCAAGATCATGATACTCCTTTGAGAAGGTCAGCAAATTATACAATGGCACTTCCATGGTGACTATTCAAATTTCGATTGTGGCCCTGTAAGAGTAGCAGTGACCAGACTTCCTCCTGCCATAAACATCTAGAAAAGTAGATAAAATTATATGAAACAACTGTTTGCAGACATTAGAAAACAGAGAGCACAGGAGTCGGATCCCTGAGCGGAGGGAAAGAAAGTGAGCCAAATGACTGCTCTGGTTACTGCTGGAGGCAATGTCTGGATTACAGCACAAGAAGGAGAAAAAAAAAGAGAGCCCAGTGATCTCACTAAGTTGAGGAGCCAGAAGATCAAGGCAGTTAGAATTTTGTGGAATAGAGTGCTAGAAAGATGGAAGTTACACAGGGAAAGAATTCCAGAAATCTGCATAAGGGTCAGCTTGAAAGTTTGGCTAAATATTACTCCCTTTATGTATAGGATGAATCTCCATTAAGCCACCCAAAGAACAACACCTGGGAAAAGGACAATTATACAGGAGCTGTAAGATGAACAAGTCACAGAGCACATAGTAGGCTGGGAATCAGTCAGTTCTCAGCAGGCAGAGTGGGGAAATGTCACTGAATATATGGAATATTCATTAGAGACCCCAGGAGGGCATGCATCAGCAGTAGGGATAACCTAAACGCAAAGTAAAGTCTATTATATTCACCTTAAATAAGTCTGGAAACAAGACTTGAAGGTTCAAACTGATCTGCAAGTAACTCAACTTGTCTTTCAAAAAAAAAAAAATCAAAAACAGTACTTTTAAAAGAAGGGTTAAATAAGTTCCAGAGTCTCAGAACATAATACCCAAAATGTGTAAGTTAGAATAGAAAATCACTCATAATACTGAGAACCAGGAGGATCTCAAAATGAATGAAAAAGACAACTAATAGATGCCAACACTGAGATGACAGAGATATTTGAATTATCTGACAAATATTTTAAAGCAGCCATCATTAAAATATTTCAATGAGCAATTGCAAACA
>JAQZBX010008606.1:0-47758 GCA_029593785.1 Cabassous unicinctus | reverse complement strand
ACATCTGTATGCTGTCTGAAGGAGACTTACCTTAGTCCCAAGGAAGCAAATAGACTGAAAGTAAAAGGTTGGGAAAAGACATTTCATGCAAATAGTAACCAAAACAGAGCAAGGGTAGCTATACTGGTGTTGGACAAAACAGACTTTAAATTTAAAAATGTGATAAGCAATGCAGAAGACATTATTTATTAATAAAGGGAACATTCCACCAGGAAGGAGTAACAGTTATAAAAATCTAGGCACCTAACCAAGGTGCCCCAAAATACACTCTGGCAAAACTGAAATGAGAAACAGACATCTCTACAATAATAGTTGGAGACTTCAACATCCCTCACATCAATAGATAGAACAACTAGACAGAAGATCAACAAGGAAACAGAACTTGAATGATATGATAAATGAGCTGGACCTGATAGACATATACAGAATATTGCAACCCAAAACAGTATATTATACATTCTTCTCAAGTGCTCATGGATCTTTCTTCAGGATAGACCACATGTTGAGTGACAAAACTGTTCTAAATAAATTTCAAAAGTCTGAAATTATACAAAGCAACTTCTATGATCGTAATGGAATGAAGCTGGAAATCAATAATAGGTGGGAGAGGGGAAATTTTGCAAATATATGGAGGCTAAACAACACAATCCTAAACAATCAGTGGGTCAAAGAAGAAATTGCAAGAGAAATAAGTAGATATCTTGAGATGAATGGAAATGAGAACAAAACTTATCAAAAATTGTGGGATAGAGTGAAGGCAGTGTTGAGAGAGAAATTTTGTAGCCCTTGTTGCCTATATTAAAAAGAAGAAAGGCCTAAAATCAAAGATCTGCTTGAACACCTGGAGGAACTAGCAAAGAGCAAAACAGTCTCAAAGCAAACAAAGGAAGAAATAACAAATATTAGAGCAGAAATAAATGAAATTGAGAACAAAAATCAATAGAGAAAATCAACAAATCCAAAAGTTGATTTTATTTACTGGTTCAATAAAATTGGCAAACTCTTAGTTAGACTAACAAAGAAAAAAGAGAGAAGATGCAAATAAATAAAATCAGGAATGAAAGGAGGGACATTACAAATGACTCCATGGAAATAAAAAGAATCATGAGGATATTATCAGAAACTGTATGCCAACAAGTTAGACAACCTAGAAGAAATTAACAAATTCCTAGAAATGCACAACCTACTTTACAAGAACTCAACAAACCAATCACATTTAAAGAGATTGAATCTGTCATCAAAAATCTTCCAGCAAAGAAAAGTCCAGGAGCAGATGGCTTCCCAGGTGAATTCTACCAAACATTTTGAGAAGAATTAACACCAATCCTGTATAAACTTTTCCAAAAAAATTTGAAATGGGGAGTGGTTGGAAGCTTTTCTCTTTAATACCAGGTAAAAACCAAGGCTGCCTACTGTCACCACTGCTACTCAACATTGTGTTAGAGGTTCTAGCTAGAGAAATTAGGCAAGAAAAAGAAATAAAAGGCATCCACATTGGAAAAGAGGAAATAAAACTCTCACTATTCACAGATTACATGGTCCTATAATTAGAAATTCTGAAATATCTATGACAAAGCTATTAGAGCTGATGACTTCAGCAAAGTGGCAGAATATAAGAACACATACAAAATCATTAGTGTTTCTATACACTGTGTAATGAGCAAGCTGAGGTGGAAATCAAGAAAAAATTCCATTTACAATACCAACAAAAAGACTCTGATATCTAGGAATTAATTTAATCATGAATGTAAAGGATCTGTATTTAGAAAACTTTAAAACACCACTAAAAGACATCAAAGAAGACCCAAACAAATGGAAGGATATTCTATGTCCATGAATTGGAAGGCTAAACACAGCGAGGATCTCAATTATATCCAAACTAATTTATAGATTCAAAATAATTGCAATCAAAATTCCAATAGCTTACTTTACAAAAATAGAAAATTCAAGCACAAATTTATTTGGAGGGGAAAGAGGTTCCAAATAGACAAAAGCATCCTTTAAAAATGAAGAGTAAAGTTGGAAGACTGATGCTTCCTGACCTTGAAGTTTATTATAAAGCTACAGTGATCAAAAAAGCATGGTATTGGCATAATGAAAGACACATTTATCAATGGATTCAAATTGTGAGTTCAGAAATAGACCCACATCTCTATAGTCAACTGATTTTTTAAAAGCATACCAAGTCTACATTCTGGGACAGTTTCCACAACAAATGTTGCTGGAAGAATAGGATATCCATTACCAAAAATGAAAGAGGACCCCTATCTCACTTCTAATATAAGAATAAACTCAACATTGATCAAAGGCCTAAACATAAAAGCCAGGACCATAAAACTAGACGATAACAGAGGGAAACATCCCGAAAACCTTGTAGTAGGTGAGGGTGTCTTAAACTTTACACCCAAGCATGAGCAATGAAAGAAAAAGTGCATAAATGGGACTGCATCAAAATTAAACACTTTTGCACCTCAAAGGACTTTTTGAAGAAGGTGAAAAGGCAGCTTACAAAATCAGAGAAAATATTTGGAAATCACACATCTGATAAGGGTCTAATATCCATGATATGTAGAGATCCTACAACTCAAAATAAAAAGGCAAATGACCCAATTAAATAATGGGTAAAAGACCTGAATAGACATTTTTTTTCTAAAGAAGAAATACAAATGGTGAAAAAACACATTTAAAAAAAAGTTCAGCATTACAAGATATTAGGGAAATGCAAATCAAATCTTCAAGGAGATATTATTTCACACCTAGTAGAATGACCACCATTAAAAAAAGAAAGAAAGAAAGAAAAAAAAAAAACCCAGCAAACTACAAGTGTTGAAGAGGATGTGGAGTGATAAGAATTCTTATTCACTGTTGGTGAGAATGTAGTGGTACAGCCTCTGTGGAAGTCTGTTTGTTTCTTAGGAAGTTAGATATAGATCTGCTAGGTGAACCAGCAATACCACTACTAGGTATATATCCAGAAGATCTGTGAACAAGTATATTAAAAGACATCTGCACAACAATGTTCATAGCAGCATTATTCACACTTGCTAGAAGATGGAAACAACCCAGGTGTCATCAACTAACAAATGTATAAACAAACTGTGGTATATACACACTATGGAACATTATTCAGTTGTAAAAAGAAATGAAGTCATGAAGCATAAGACAATGAAGATGAACATGAGGATATTATGTTAGTGAAGCAAGTGAGGAACAGAAAGACAAATATTGTATGATTTTTCTATGAACTAAATATAATGAGCAGAGTCATGCAGTTAATAACTAGAATATAAGTCACCAGAGAATAGAATGTGATTAGAAAATGGAAAGCTGAGGTTTGATTTGTGCAGAACTAATAAAAATGTTCGTAAATATTTGAAAATGAATAGAAATGGTGAAAACACATCATAGGCTTTGTAATTAGTAGCACTAACATGTGGGTATGATAGTGGTCGAAAGGGAATGTTAAGGACATGTATGTTACTAAAAGAAAAGCTAAAAATGAAACATGGGACTATAGCACAGTGAACATTTTTGTGAAAAATGAATATGGTTAATAGTGCAAATATAAGAATGTTTTTCTCTGAAACAGAACAAATGTATGTTAATGTTGCAAGAGGTTAATACAAGGGTATATTTTTCAGCCAAAGAGGTGCTGATGGAAAGTACCAGAAAGAGGGCCTTTTCTGCATGGGTTGGGGAGAGTGAGGTCACCAACCCAGTGCTCTGAGAGGGGTAGACCTGTTCCCCATAGGCCGGGGAAAGTGAAGTCAACACCCCATTGCTCTGAGAAGGGTGGACTTCTTGGAAGGTGAGGTCTGGAGTTTGGTTGCCACCCAGATGCTTGATGAGGGTGGAACCAAGAAAATGGCCTTTGGAAAAGCCTGTGGAAAGGATGGGCCCCCATGAGGCCCCAAGGAGAAGAAACTATCATCTGAAGAATGACTCTCAGACTTTTAAATCTAATGGAGTATGCCCTGCAGGTTTTCAAACCTGTTGGGGACCAGTGATTCATGTTTTCCTACCAAATTCTCCTTGTGGTAATGCAAATGTTTATCCTCTGTCTGCCCCTTTGTATATTGGAAACAGATACATTGTTTTGTGGATATTACAAGTCTACAGTGAGAGGGGAATTTGCCCCAAGGCAAACTGTATTTCTATAAACTGATTGTGATATGATTTTGTACTTAGCATTGTTACTGAATTAAGGTTTTGTGTTTTTTTTACTATTGTAATATCTTTTTTGGGGACTCAGAGGGTGGAGTGTGGCAGTTTGAAATTATTTATGAACCCCCCAAAAGAGAAGAATTATGTTTGTAAAATGGCTGTTCCTCTGGGTGTGTGTAACAGTTTGATATTACTTATGAATTACAAAAAAAGATATTTGATTATGGTTGTAAACTTGTCTGTTCCTCTAGGTTTAATACCCTTTGATTGTATTAGATTCAGCTGAGATGCTTGTGATTAAATTACATTAATGTTAGGGCTTTGATTTTACCCCATTATTAGAGCATTCAAGGTTGAGTACCTGCCCCCCTTGGTAGGCTATATAAATGGATGCTCTACCAAGAATGAAGAAGTAAATACAGAGGAGAAGAACACAGAGGGATAGAAACATCTTATTAGACACGGCAGAGGCCCTAGGAAGAGAGAAGAACCCGATAGTCTACAGCTGACCTTGTGAGGAGAAGAGAACAGCTAAGCCCAGAGAAAAAAGCCTACACCTGAGATCAGAAGAAGCTGTAACCACAGAGCCTTAAGAGGAAGAAAGAAGGCTGAACCCTCACAGACATTGCCCCCCATCTTGCTTCAACACACAGCAACAGAGTTTGGTGAGGAAGTAACCCTCAGTTGGACTCTTTAGGGCCTTGTGACTGTAAGCTTCTACCCCAAATAAATACCCTTTATAAAAGCCAAGGGGGTTCTGGTACTTTGCATAAACAGCCCTTTGGCTGACTAATACAGAATTTGGAACCAAGAAGTGGGGTTGTGCTTTTGCAATTACCAAAAATGCTAGATTGGCTTTATAAATGGGTAAGGGGTATTTTCAGGAGGAATTGTGAGATGCTTGATGGAAAAGGCTTACATTGCCTTGAAAAGACTGTGGGTAGGAACATGGACACTAAAGAGAATTTTGATAAGGTCTTAGAATGAAATAATTGTGAGATGCTTGATAGAAAAAGCCTAGAGTGCTTTGAAGAGACTTTTGGTGGGAATATGTATGCTAAAGAGGTGTTTGATGAGGCCTTTGAAGTAAATGATGAAACTATAATTAGAAACTGGAGGAAAGGTGATCCATGTTTTAAAGTTGCAGAAAACCTAGCAAGATTGACTCGTGATGTTTTATGGAAAGCAGAATTTGAAAATGGTGAACCTGGGCATTTAGCTGAAGAACTTTTCAGAGTAAATTTGGAAAATGTGGTTTGGCTTCTCCTTGCAGCTTATAGTAAAATGCTAGATGAAAGAGATAAGCTGAGAACTGAATTGTTGGGCACAATGAAACTGATTCCAAAATTTCAAGCCTCTGGAAATCAAACCCCAGACAATAGTGCCACATTTAAGGGCCTAACTAAACTTGGAACTTGTAAGTCAGGATTTAAAATGCAGTTATCTAGGAAAGACTTGTGGAAAGTCTTACTGTCAGATGTCTTGGGCCCCTGCTCACTGCATGCTAAAGCAACATGCTTTTTGCAAGATCTATATGAACAAAACCACTGTTAGCCTGGACTAAAAGACATGTAGGGGAGAGATAGAAGGGAAAATGGCTTTAAGAGGAAAACCATGGAGACTGAGATCTGAAATTAAGACATCTCCTTGGGCCAAGAGAAGGACTGCACCACCCATGAGTACAGAGAAGGTGAATTTGCCCCAGCAGTTGAAGAGGGTGGAAGTTCCAGCCTGCTGTTCAGGGAGAGTTTAGCCATCCCAGGCTATAGAGAGGGTGCAACACATTCCCCAAAGGTTGGGGAGAGTAAGGTCTACACCCTGTAGATCTGAGAGGGGTGTGCCTGTCCCCCATAGATTAGGGATGGTCAGGTTGCCAACTCATTGCTCTGAGAGGGTTGGGCTTATAAGCCAGAGACTAGGGAGAATGCTGTCTCCCCCTCACTGTACTATGGGGGCTGAGACTGTACCCCAAAGATCTGGGAAGGTGTGGCCATTACCCCAATGTTCTTGGAGGGTAAGGTCTGGAGCTTGGTCGCCACCCAAATGCTTGATGAGGGTGGAACCAAGAAAATGGCCATTAGGCAAACCTGTGGAAACGGTGGGTCCCAATGAGGCCCAAGGAAGAAGAAACCATCATTTTGAGAATGACTCTCAGACTTTGAAGTCTAATGAAGTATGCCCTGTAGGTTTAAGGAACTGTAGGGGACCTGTGACTCATGTTTTCCTTCCAAATTCTCCTTATGGTAATGCAAATGTTTATCCTTTGTCTGTCCTTTGGTATATTGGAAGCAGATAAATTATTTTGTAAATTTCAGAGGTTTACAACCAGAGGGGACTTTGCCCCAAGATAAATTGTATTTCTATAAACTGATTGTGTTGGGATTTTGTACTTAGCATTGTCATTGATTTAAGGTTTTTTGGAATATTGTAATATCTTTTTTGGAATTCACAGGGTGGAGTGTAGCAGTTTGATATTACTTATGAATTCCAAAATAAGATATTTGATTATGTTTGTAAACTGGTCTGTTCCTCTCTGCATGATACCCTTTGGTTGCATTAGATTCAGCTGAGATGCCTTTGATTAAATTATGTTAAGATTAGGGCTTTGATTCTACCACATCATTGGGGCATGCATGGTTGGGTCCCTACCCTCCTAAGTAGGCTATATAAATGGATGCTCAATCAGAACAAAGAAGTAGATAGACAGGAGAAGAAAACAGAGGAAGAGAGACAGCTCATAAGACATGGCAAAGGCCCCAGGAGGAGAGTTGAGTCTGATAGTCAACAGCTGAACTTGTGAAGCAAACAGAGAAGCTGAGCCTGGAAAGAAATGAGCCCCATGGAGAGAGATGAGCCTTATGCCAGCCTACAGCTGAGATCAGAAGAAGCTGGGTCCATGGAACCTTTAGAGTAAGAAAGAATGCTGAACCCTTGCAGACATCACCTGCCATCTTGCTTCAACACGTGGCAACAGAATTTGGTGGAGAAGTAACTTTGAGTTGGACTTTTTAGGGCCTTGTAACTGTAAGCTTCTACCTCAAATAAATACCCTTCCTTTATAAAAGCTAACAGAGTTCTTGTACTTTGCATCAGCACCCCTTTGGCTGACTAATATACAGGGTGATAGTTTGGCAAAATACAACCAAAACTCACTATTGACAGAAATGTATAATCTATGGCTAGTGTATAGTGTATGGTACATATGCAGTGTATAATAATCTTCCAACAATCATAAGAAAAGGAAGCAAGCTAAGTGAAAGAAACTAGATGAAAGTAGTACATATTATTTGACTCCATCTATGCAAAATATAAATATAAATAAATTAGAGAGACAGAAATAGATTAGCAGTTATGTATGGCAGGGAAGGGATAGAGAGATTGAGAGGTGACTACTAAAGGGTAGAGTTTTTTTTGCATTTGTTTGTTTTTTGTTGTTGTTTTACTTTTCTTTTTGGGGGGGCAGGAAGAGTAATGAAAATGCTCTAATATTGATTGAAGTGATGAATGCACAACTTTGTGATTATACAAAATGTCATCAGTTCTACACTTTACATGAATTGTATGGTTTATGAATATGTTTCAATAAAATTGATTAAGAACAAAACAAAAAAAACAAACTAAAAAAGAATTGGCAAGCTGTTAAAGACGGTATGTGTAATAAAATCTTATTTCTGGTAACCATAAATAACAATTAAAAAGTAAAATAGTATCAACATTTTTGAAGCAACTAATAGCAAGAGAATTTTTTGTTAAATGCTTCCTTTAAATATCTTTCTTCCCCGTGACTTCATATTTAATTCATTTAAAGTTTGACCACCATCCCATGCCAGCTTGTAGCATATTAGCTAATTTCACCTGAGAAAGTCATAGCCTGAGTATTATTATTGCTCTTATTTAAATGATCAAAGAGAGGTGGCCTTGTATTTATTCCTACTAGTTTATACAAAATCAACTTGATAAATGGATGCAGCAGTTTCTATATCAAATGTTTAATATTAAAATATTTCCAATGATGGAATAAATCACCCACTTCATATCTTAATCTAACACCAAATGCATGGTCATCCATATTGTGCTTAAAGATAGATCTGCAAAGGACCAACAATTTAACCTATTACATATTCCAGTCATGTTGGCATTGATTCAAAGAAACCTTTTACCCTGTATGACCCAATATATCATATCTTTGAATCAGTGAGTTATTTTGTACTCTAAGATTACCTTAGAGTAAAAAGAAATTCAATTTAAAATTGTAATTTCAGAATATTTCCACAGCAAAAAAAATCCAAGCAGTGTGAACTTTCAAACTTTAACTTTTTTTATATTGTCTCATATAATTCATGTTAAGTAAAATTAGGATGAATATAAATTTTTAAATATTATACTATTTATTTTCTCCTTTAAAAAATCACTGAGACAACTCATCACAAGCCACACATAAACCAGCATAGCATTTTTGACAATAAAGAGGGATATCAGAATTTATTTATCATTACTAGAGTTGATATGACTATGGAATAAGAATAGAGAGTAAATTTTAGCACTTGTACTGCTTATAACCACTGACAAATGAGAAAAGAAGATAAAATGGAAAGAGAGAAAAGGTGTAAGAAAGGAGCACAGTATCAGGAGGGAGGAGTGATGAATGAAGAAAAGAAGTGAAAAACTAGGATTTGGTTGTACTTATTATTTGGTTTTCAAAAAATCATAAATTTTCAGAGGGGAAATTCTTTGGAACTAGAATTCTAGAAGCACTGATCCATGCATTCTTATATGTATGCTATTTTTTTATTTGCCTCCTATTCTTATGAGTATCCTGTTTTCCCAGCAGAGTAATTTCTCTCTATTGTCCCATTTCAATTATAAATAGCTTTTCCTTTCTCCATTAAATTAGTAAAAGTACAATAAATTATAAGGTGACCCTATACAAATGGGGCACTGAATCACTAATATCACTATGAACAGAGTATCCAACATACTTTATCAAGACATACGAAATGTTCAAGTGACTACTATAAAAAACCAATAAGAAGAAAAAAGGAAAGAGAAATTAAGGAGGGAAGGAGGGAGGGAAGCAGGGAGGGAGGAAGGAAGGGAGGGAGAGAAGGAAGGGGGGGAATAGTGAGAAGGTCTCTGGCTGGCAAGATAATGTGCAAACACCCCACGACCCCCACAATTTGCCACTACCTTTCTTCCTGTTCACCATACTGAAAATTGGGCTTATGTTACAACATAATTTGTTGAGCTAAGTGCTGCATCTGCTGGGGAACACAAGATGCTGTGTCATGAAGGAGCTGTAGGACCCAGTCAGAACGTACCGGCAGGAAATGGGCCGGTTTCCCAACACTAAGAAAGAAGTACTACTTATGGAAAACCTCAGTTCTTCCAATTTAGCACAATTCTAAAGGGTTATCACTGCTTCAGAACTTTCCATGGTATTGGCTTAAATCTTTGTTTATACTGCATGGCTGACAAGTTTCACTCTCTGCCCAATCATCCTTCCTACTCTTTTCCAATACTTAGTTGCAATAACACGGCTAATAAAATTCCTGCTACTTAATCTCCATCTGAGTTTATTTCCAGCAAAACACAACCAGCAAGACTTAATAGATGAAGTTTAATTTCTGGCTTATCTATTTGCTAGCTGAATGGTCCTGGGTATGTCCTTTAACTTCTCTGAGCCTTAGGTTTGTCATCCATGAAATGGAAATAAGATTCTTCATGAAGATACAGTAATATAATATATTATGCAACAGTGATCTAATTTAACACTGTAATACTAGATTTCTATCATCTCTACTTACAGTGTTTGGCTTAATATTTAAAACTGATAAATATTTGATAAGTTTTTATTAATAGCATATATAGAAAATTTAGATAAAAGACACTATAATATAAAAATACGCAATTTCTTTGATTCCTTTAAATTAGCATATACATCAATCCAATTCATGTGAAGATCTTTGGATTTCTTTAGCAATTCGTTTTAGCAACTTATTTTTTTCAGTATTTTTAAGGTGGTAAGTGCCAATTTAGCTATTCAATCAGAGAAGAATGCTATATTGTGTTTTCAACTACAATAAAGTCTGTTTTTACAGCTATTTATAAGAAATAATTTAAATATTAAACTCTAATTTGGCAACTCTTGAATTTACCAGACAGTTTCTAATGGTTTTGGAAATATACCTGAAACATGCAATTATATTTGTTTCAAAGCCTATTGAAATCAAATAATTACACATTCAGAAAGTTAATATTTTGACTGCTTGTAAGAAAAAGTAAATTTTCCAAACATTATTAATTTAATTAATTTTCTATTACATTCAAACAAGCATGTATTTAGAATGGTTTAAAGTAATGATACTCAGTTACAAAAGGGAAAATATCAAATATATAATGGAAATAAAATAAGTCTTATTAAGAGTAATTGCTAAATTCAATAATTGGAACTAATGTAATGATAAAGATCATGATAGTTTTTAATTACACTTTGTCATATTATTAATACAAATGTTAACATTTCAAATATATATGTCATATTATTTTATGAAATTATAAGTAATATGATCCTAGCATAAATAAATAAAGAGAAAGACATTTCATTTAAGCCAAGTTTTTTCATCAAAATGATTTGTTCTAGCAGGAAAAATAGATTTGATATTTATTTAAAGGTATAATTACTTCCCCCCTTCTCATGAAAGTGTGAATTGCTAATAATCAGGAAAATACCTAGTAGGAGGGTTGGAAAGAATATAGATTAGCTATAGGAATTATTAAATAATAATGATAACAATAATTAGGAAACATTAGTTGAAAAATCTAGTCATTATAAATGTAGTTTGGCTTAATTTGTGTTTAAATTTTATTATTAATCCTTTATTTTATTCTTTTATTTAAAACTTGTGAATTATATTGACATATATCTTTTACTCAAACACAATAAAATTTTTTCGATGGGGAGAAAGGAAGGACAGAAATATCAGTGATACTGATTTAGGGAAAAAACACAAATACATCATCATTGTACACTTTCATACTCTGTTCTATACAGAGTAAAAGAAACTAAAATCTAATAATGAGGTTGGCTGTGAGTTCCTTTAAAAACAGAGGGAAAATGAGTTAAGCACTTACAGAATGCCAACTATTATTTACTTCACATTTAGCTTATTCTCATCTTAATACCAACAGCCCCAATAATAATCATAAAGGCATTATTTCCATTTTTCACGTGATAAAATTGAGCTTGAGAGAGGTTAAACTCACTCGGTGTTACCAGCTCTTTGTGGAATTAGAATTTAAAAAGTCTTGATTAATTCAACAGCTTGTGCTTTTTCTATTAACCAAGATTTTTTTATTTTGAATTCTTTCTATTTTTCTTTTTAAACGTGATATGTTATTTTCAAAAGCTACACACAGTTCTCTGTATAAACTACTTACAAAGGTAAAAAGTACAATATGATTTCTCATTCGCCCTACTGAACTAGGCAAAATAGGAGCCAAATGTAAGGCAACCGTATTAATATCAGTGTTCTCGCTTTACTCTGACGGCGAGCTGGATCTTACACCTTAGATCACTCATAGCAGAAGAGGTTCCAAGACATGGTGCTTCCATTAAATTTTGCTTTCACTCATTTGTGAGTGTTGTGAGGTTTAGTGTTCTCTTCAACACACAACCAGGGTGAGAAAATTTGCTTGGTAGATGGTATTTCTCCTTCCTCTGAATTTCCTGGCATTTAGACCTTAAATCTCCTGTTCATGCTTTGCCTTTTCTTCCAGCCATCTTTAATGGCAACTTTCATACTGAGTTAAATCTCCTTGACGATAGGAAGGAATTGAACGTTTCTCTGTTTTCTACCTCCCATGAAATCTGGCAGAGCGCTTGGAACACACTGGGAACTTAACACATTGTTGACAGCTAAATTAATCGAGGTTGCATTTTACTTTACTTTTAACAACCAATCCTTACAACAATAGCTAACATCATTTATTTTGAGCACATGATACATTAGGAAATAGTAATGCATAATTATGCAAGACCCATTATCAAGGCTTTGTTGATATAATCATGATGATGCTAATAAAAATGTTGCATTATTGTGAAGGCAGCTTCTCAGCTCACGAAAAACAGCTCTTTGTCATTTAGCCTATTAAATGTAATTTGAATTGCTCTCCTTATGAGCTCATCAGCAGCATCAAAAGCTTTTACATTCATCAATACAAAAGAAGTAAGAAGCAGTAAAAGTAAAGTTGAAAATTTTATTCACAATATTTTCACCAAATTATGACTGTTAGAGAAGTTTTGATTCGTTTAAATTATTTTCCTAAATTTTGCTTCTAAACACATTTTTTTCAGATATGGATAACACAACTCATGAAATTTAATTTATTATCCAAGTTTTGCCTAAAATTTTAAATAATAGTAATACCTTTTTCCTTTCTTCTTTCATGTTATTTAAATTAAAATGAAAGAAATCTAAAGCAGTAGAATGGAATGAACAATGCCTTTTAAAATTAGAAGATTTGTTTTAATTAATTATCATCTACTCATTAATATAATATTCATAGGTAAATATATTTTGTTTATTTCCATCATCTTAACACACAATTCATATGGATTTTCTTGTGAAATTAAGAAATACAATGAAGATGAAAGTTAATTATAAAATGTAAAATTTCAACAAATTTTGGTTTTATCACTAGGCCTTTGGGAAACTTGGCAGCATTGTAGAAATCTGTGATATTTAATTGTATGTATTCTTACTGCTGTACACAGAGGACTTATATTTCTAAGTTTGGGGCTACTTGAAAATTCAAAATTTTAATTTATAGAAAAGTAGATGAACACCATTTATGTTTAGTTTAAAATTGTCATCTCTTATTTTTCCCCAACTATGTTGTAAACAAACATGTATTGGTCCTTCACCAACCTGTAGGAACATATTCCACTTGACCATGATAATCAGACAATTGGAAGTATATGGTGTCCTTTGAAATTTTGACATTTTATAGCAATTTGAAACTTATGGAGAATTTTTCCTTCTATTTTCTTTAGAATTGGAAATATTTGTCTCTGGCCAATTGCATAATAAGTAAAGAAAATATTATTCACTTTTTGTGAAATTAAGTCATCAGTTAATATGTGCATGTGCAATTGCACATTATATTTTATCAGTATTCAGAAAAAGAGTAGCAATAAGAAATAGTACTTAGTTCTGTCCTTGAGAACAAAAGAGATTCATCTTTCTAAACTTAAATGCAATAAATAAAAGAATAATGACTAAATAGAAACTTAGAGTCTTCAGAAAGTCAATTCTGTTTGATATGACTAGGAAGGAACAAATGAGTGGCACTGGCTCTCGCCTCCTAATAAATTTATAATTCAAAGGTCAAGATCCCAAATCTCTATAGAATGGTATATTTTTGTTGGTTTTTAATATTTATCATTATCAATTTTGTCTGCAATGTACACATGAGGTTTTGGATCAGAGCCACATTTCTTTTTAATTTCCTTTATTAGAAAATTTGTATGTTTACCGAACAATCGTTCGTAAGATAGAGGATTCACATATACAATCCCATGACCAATACCTTGCATTGGTGTGGGACACTTGTTAAAATTGATGCTATCACATTTTTATAATTGTCCTATGGTTATTTTTATCTGGCCAGGACTTGGGGGGGGGTTCTAAAATTTCCACTTACTTATGAGTATAATTTCAACTAAAAATAATTTTTGAGGCATAATTCAGCATAATTCACTTCCTTCTTTTGAGTTCAGCATAATTTACATTCCTCTTATAGATTTTGATAAAGGAATTGAAGGATACACTCCCAACTGGAACATTATCTTATGAAAAAAATTAAGTGTCTTACTTCAAATGGCCTTTTGTCAGTAGAGTAGAGAAAAGAGATCATATAGATAACACTTGAGAAAACCCATGTTTAGAGCTCAGAAGGGAAAACAAAAGCTTGATGCTGTATCATTCAAGGATATCTTGGAAAAAGACATCTTATTGCTTTCATTACCAACCTCAAGTAGCTAGGTAAGTGTCTGGACCTTTTGCCCTCAATAGTTATGAAAATTTTACTGAATTGAAGAAATGCTTCCAGAAGGGAAAGCTTAGCTTCCCTCTGCTTCCCTTAAGGATAGACAGGAAGGCTAGAGGGTATTCAGGGGAAAGTGTCTTTCCCCAAATTTGGATAAGGCTCTTGTTGAGTAATTTCTCCTGGAGGGTAAGACTCTCTTATGGAGAAGACCCTGGGTATATTTCAGAATGATTTCTCTTTCACTCCTTCTGCCAGAATAACTGGATGATCTTTCACTGCGAGAACCTGGTGGGTTCATGGGGGAAATTTTCTACCTAAGTGTAGGCCCCATAAAACAAAAGACTGTAGCTACAAATAATTTATAATTTTCAAGCCACTTAACAGCCTCCAACAATTTGTTAAAATATCCATTTAAGTATTTCTACTAGTTTATGACTCCCATTGTTTTTTCTCTTGGTAACATATATTGGCTGTGATTTTCTGTATTGCCTTTCCAGATTTTTGGGTAGTGGTTTGTGCAGAAAACTCAATTCTCTGACTGGCCCAATAAAAATCATTGATTTTCAGTTTGTGCAATCTGTTTTAGTTATAAGGATGGAAGTGCTGATTTCTAAGCCCTTTAGATGTCAGACTTGAAATTGGAAGTCCATTATTGCCCATTGAATCAATGTTAATTTTTCTCTAGAATTTGCTTATACCTATATGCACTTAATTTTTGTGCCTTATGCAATGTTCTCTATTTCTGCTATTAACTTTTTTAGTTTTCTAGACCAAAGCACTTTTTATTTAATGCCTGTTTGCACCTATTTTTTTGCATTTGTTACTACATTGAATTCTTTCTCTTTATCCCTCTTGCCAAGTGAAAGCCTGTTAAGCTTACACTTACCAGAAACTTCTATTCCTAGATCAAACCATGTATGTTTTTCACCTTCCTAATTGCCTTTGCACATATGTGTGTCTACTATTTCCTTACCCTTTGTATTACTCATGGTTCTCTAGGGAAACAGAAATGACTGTAGATATCTATAAATATTATAAGATCTTTATCTGAATTGTCTCATGCAATGGGGATGGGCAGTCCAAATTCCATAGTGCAGGCTGCAAGCTGGGAAATCCAGGGAAGGTTTTTGATGAATTCCCCAGGAGGAGCTAGCTAGCTCAAGAAGAGATGGAAATTCTCTCTTCTGACTGATGAGATCATCACTTCTCCTTTAAAAGCCTTGAACCAATTGTATGAGACTTATCTCCTTGTTGAAGGCAATCTCCTCAGTTGATTGCAGATATAATCAGCCGTAGATGCAACCAACTTACTGATGATTTAAGTCCATGAAATACCCTCATAGTAACAATCAGGACAGTGCTTGCTTGACCAAACAACTGGACACCATAGCCAAAGTTGACACATGAACTTAACCATCACTTGCCTACATTGACCAGTCCCAAGAAGTGGGGCTTAATAAGATATCAGCTCTTGACATGGTGTTTGGCAGATAATAACATAATTGATATCCAACACTAAAAAAATTAATACTAAGTATCTAGTAGTAATTATTCCTTAACTTTAGTAAAGTAATATGAGCTTATTAAAATATAAGTATTTTAAAATACTTATATAAGTATTGTCCAAAACATGGAAAATGCATATGATGTGAAAAAATAAATTATATAAAAATGCATGTGCTATTTAAAAGTATATTATATTTCTTCAAAAAGCACATGAAAAGATGCTCAACATCACTAGCTATTAGAGAAATGAAGATGAAAACTACAATGAGATATAACTTCACACCATACAGAATTGCCCTTAAAAAAAAACCCAGAAAACTGCAAGTGCTGGAGGCGATGTGGAGAAAAAGGAACACTCCTTTACTGTTGGTGGGAATGTAAAATGGTACAGCCTCTGTGGAAAACAGTTTTGTGGTTCCTCAGGAAGGTAAATATAGAACTGCCATATGATCTGGCAATCCTGCTACTAGGAATATATCCAGAAGAACTGAAAGCAAGGATGTGAACAGATATTTGCACACTGCTGTTCATAACAGTATTATTCACAATTGCTAAAAGATGGAAACAATCTAATTGCCCATCAACCAATGAATGCATAAACAAAATGTGGTATATACTTACAGTGGAGTACTATTCAGCTATAAGAAGAAATGAACTTGGGAGGCATATGACAACATGCCTGAACCTTGAGGATATTATGTTGAGTCAGACCAAAAAGTAAAAATATGGTATAGTCTCACTGATATGAACTAAATAATATGAGTTAACTTATGGAGTTAAATTATAGAATATAGTTTAATAGGAGATAGAATGTGGGTTGGGAAGGAGGAGCTGATACTGAATGTACGTAGAAAGTTTAATAAGGTAGATTGCAAATATGTGGAAATGCAAAGAGTTGGCGGTAACACATTATTATGAGAATAACTAACACTGCTGATTTATAAACATGATTATGGCTGAAAGGGATTGTCTAGGGGATTGATATTAATTGAAAGACAGCTAGAGGATAATCTAGGGACTGTAATATATAGTGATTTTGGTGATAGATGAGGATTGTGGTTAAAAATTCAAATACAAGAATGTTCCTTCTATTACAAGGTGTTAAGAATATCGTGATACATGAGAAAAATGCAACTAATGTAGCTTATAGACTATAGTTAACAGCAATATTGCAATATTTTTATAGCAAAAGCAAAGAAGGTACTCTATCAGTGCTAAAGGACAAAGAAAAAGAATATGGGATTTAGTTTTATTAGATGTGAATATGATTTTTCCTTCATTAAAAAATAGACCTTGGACGTATTATTTAGCCAATCTGTGTTCATTTATTCATCTTTCTGAACATTGGAGTAACAATTGAGTTTATTTTTAGGATTAAATAAGGAATGTGCCTGGACAGGATTTTTTAAAGTAATGATTCTATAATTTGTTAAGGTGTCTTTTGTCTGTTGTTTTATTTTTTGAAGTTGAAATAAAGTAAAAAATAAAGTATGTTTCTGATGTCAAAAATTTCAATGTTCACACTGAGTCTTTAAACTATACAATTGAATTAAGTATATGATATATCTACTTCAAATCTCTAAACTTTTTATTTCATTCATTTTAAAGACAGGGGGTGAGCCCTAAAGAAAGGAAGCAACTGGCACAGATTGAAGTCCACCAACTTCCAGACCAGTGTTCTTTCATTATGTCTCTCTGCCTTCTAACACCTCCTAATAATTCACTCATTGTGGGCAGATAAATTGAGGCTATGGGTTGCTACAATTTTCTGTCAAGTCAAATTCAACCATAATGTTACCAACAAGTATCCCCCACAGACATACTTATTACAACTATTCTCTGTTTTGTTCTGCATCAGCAGGTCCATCTGGCAGTAAAGGATTGACCAGGTGTTCTGGGGAAGAGAGTTGGCACATGAATGCCTTGAATATTGTGATTCTAGCAGGAGGGAGAGATTTAAAAATGAAAGGAAATTAAATTATTCTTGGTGTATATGAGGTTACAAGACATTTCCAGGTAGTAACAATTATGGAACATCTTTTTGCTTTATTTGTAGGTGTGTCTTGGCTTTGTTTAACAAATCAGAATGAAATGTAAATATTCAAGCGAAATATAGTGTCATATTCATTAGAACAGCAAATGAATACAAGTATAGGTAAACATTCTTTAGACTGCAGTAAAGAAAAAAGATAATCATGTATAGAATACTTCTTCAAAACCATGTATTATTCGAAAGAAAAATAATAATACAACTTCTCTCTTGATTAGTCTTGATTTGTTATTACCTGACTCAGGTTTTTCAGTCAGATGGTCAGATTATGGTTTACAAATAACCTTTCCTTTAGTTAATTAAATCCTATGGCCTGAATCAGTTAATTCTTTTTCCAAAGTAAACCATTTCCTATGTATTTAGCTTATCAAAGACAATGAAGATATTAAGAGAACAGGTCTTATTCTAATACTGCAGAAGTCTGATTGAATAACAAATGTAGTGCTTGTACAATAAGTCTTCCACCAAGAAAAGAGATGTTGCTTTGTGTGGCACACCCATGTGCACTAATGAGAGCCCTTCATTGCTGCCCTTGACTTTCATTAAGTAAGGATTTGTACCACAGCAAAAGTGCTTTTATTAATCTTGAATATGCATGTTCAATATTATAAATATTCAATAATTTAGAATTATATTATTTGTTTTTGGAAAAAACAAAACCTTAATAAAAATTCACCAAAATTGCTTATGTAAATATATTCTATATATACTCTATATATTTAAATGTGAAAGAATTTAATGAATGTCTGGAAAGAAAGATGTCATGAATTTATCATTCCTATATTTCTTCAACATTTTCTCTACTTATCTAAGTTTGTTGCTTATATTAATTTTGTTTTTTCAGTAATCATAAAAGTATATTCTTGGGAAGCAAGAAACAAATATATTCTCTGAAGAAAAATGTCACCTAATATGGTCCTCAACATTTCCAAAGATTATTCCAAATCAATTAATTCTTTACTATAAAAACAGTTGCCAAATCTATAATGGCACAAGTTACGTTGAGAATCACCAGAAATGACAATTTAAAAAAATTAGATCAACCTCTTTAAGGATTTCATATATTGGAATTACAAAACACAAAATATTATTCAAGTACAAAAAGTTTAAAAGTGAAATACAGATTCAGAGAATGAGGGAGAAACAAACTACTATCAATAACCTCAAACACATTTTAATAAGCTTAAATGGAACTTGTACAAATAAATAATATAATCAAAAATGAAAGTTTAAGTTAGTATTTCTGGTAGTTTGCAAAATATTTAGATGAAACAAAATTCTCACTGGGGGAAAAAAAACTTTCTTAATGGATAAAATTTTACACACACATATTCATATTTATATATATATATGTGCATGTATCATTCAAAAATGCATCCCTGAGCAAATAGGACAGTATACAACACTCAGGTCAAAACATCATGAAATCCAAAACACAAAGAGTAATGCATAGCACTGAAGCTAACATTCTTTTAGTGTATATTAAGGTTTTACAGCATCCCCAAAGTAGGAGGACAGAGGAAATATTACAGAACTTGTTCTGTTTGGGAGCTCCTACCATGAAGATAGATACTCAAAGAGCTGTATCATCAGTGAAAGGTTGAACTAGTCACAGTGATATGCTGGCAAACCACCTTCATCATGTCACTGACTGGGAATATACTTTCCCTTTCTTAGGAACTGTAAAATTGTTTGAGTATTTCAAGAAAATTATCCAATCCATCTAAGATTTCAAACGAATGAGCATAGAGTTATTTGTAATATTACGTTATTACCTCTTTTTTAAATACACTTTTTAATTTTTTAAAAAAGATACTTAGATTACATAAATGTTACATAAAAATATAGGGGATTCCCATATGCCCCACTCCCTACTCCTCCCACATTTTCCCACATTGACAACATCCTTCATTAGTGTGGTACATTTGTTACAATTGAAAAACACATTTTGGAGCACTGCCACTAAGCATGGATTATAGTTTACTTTGTAGTTTACACTCTCTCCTGCACAATTTTGTAAGTTATGACACAATATATAAAATGGCTTGTATCTGTCATTGCAATGTCATTCAAGACAATACCCAAGTCCTGAAAATCCCCCATATTACACCTGTTTTTCCCTCTCCCTCCACTCAGAACCTCCAGTGGCCGCTGCCATCACAAAAGTGATAAAAGTTCTTCCATTGCTAGAACCACAGTAAGTCTATAATGAATACCAGTAAGTTTATTTAGTCCATCATTCATTCCCCAATCCTTTGATTCTGGGATGGTGATGCTCACTCTGACTCTAATTGAGAGGGAGCTTATATTCCATGGGGCAGATAGATAAGTCTCTCTTGCTTGCAGTTGCAGACTCTCTCTGTTTCTTGGGATCGTCGTTATATATCATCATGCCCTTGTTAGTTGTCCTGGGTGAGTCTGATGAACTGGAGAGTAGGTGGTGTAACTCTGCTGAGAGTCAGTGTCCAGCTGGTACATGGTCAGCTCAAAGATTTAAGTCTCTTGGACATACACCTATCAACTCTATTACTAACTATAGGTTCAAACAGAAGGGGCAGAAGAGGGAAACCACAACTGAGTCCAACTCTGTCACACTGGAGAGCATAAATACCCAAGTAGTCCCCACTGTCAGGTCACCAAACTCCTGAGCTGTCCACCTAGTGTCTGGATGTCTCCAGAGTCCTCAGGAGCCCTACTATTTGAGACAATATATACTTTGGCAGTTAATGAGACCCTGCTGAAACGTGCATAAGAATAACATTTGGAATGAACTCCTTACTAACTTTGAAGTCTCTTAGTCATTTAAACTCATTTCTCTTTACCCTTTCCCTCTTTTGATCGAGGTCTTTTTCCAGTTGTATTGCTAGATGGTGCTTGATAGTAATTCCTCAGTGACAGGGAGGCTCATCCCTGGTACTAATGTCCCAAGCTGCGGGGAAGGTAATGCATTTATATGTTAAGTTTGGCTTAGAGAGAGGCCACATTTGAGCAACACAGAGGCTCTCAGGAGGTAACTCTTAGGCACCATATAATACTAGGCTAAGTTTCAATTTCAAAAGTGAAGGTTCATAAGTACAGTCATCAATATCAAGGGCCTATCAACAGTCCATCCTAATTCACTAGTCACTGCCCTTGTACTGAGGGGATTCTTGCTGTCCCAGGGTGGGAATTCGATATTCTTTTGGTTATTCTGTTAATCTCCACCCACTGTGACAATGCCCCATGAACATTTGAACACATTTATATTCCCTATATGTATGCCCCAGGTGAACCTCTTCCCATGCATCCCCCATCACTGTCACCTTGCGTCAATGATCCTCTGCTGCCACCATCGTAACCCTTCTGTGATCCAAAACTTCTTCAAAAATGAAGCCAACAAAATAACCAAATACAAGTAATAAGAAACTGGAATAATAATGATAGATTTAAAAATGTCAAATGAAATAAAAATAATTTTAAAAAATTTGGAATAAAAAATAGTTAGAAATTAAAATTAAATAATTTTTTAACATTATGTCTTTCCTCACTGTAAGATCTGTTGTCTTGTATGTACAGTGACATTTTCTTCCATTTATTCCCTCAGTGTCTTATTTTTTTCATTTTGTCTTCAAAGAAGCGTCAGTTTACAAAAAAGTGGTGTATAGAATATAGGGGTTTCCCATATACCCAACACCCTCCCCTTTTCCCCTTTCCCCTATTAATAACATTTTACATGTGGATGGTACATTTGTTACAAATATGTAGAAATATTGAAACATTGCTAATAACCATGGTCAATGATTTACATTATGGTTTACATTTTGGACCATACACTTTTATAAAATTTGATGAAATTTAACATGGCCTGTACTCAACATTGCAATATCATGTAGAACATTTCCATTACCCCCAAAATGCCCCATATTCCATTTATTCTATTCCTCCCTCCTTCTCCCCTCAGGACCCATGGCAACCACAAGCTTCACTCCTTAAAGAGCAAGATTCCTAGTTACTTGCAACAATATTGAAGGCTTGACATACTGGCCTGTCCTCCCTTATTAGGCATTACCTCTGCTCTTGAAAGATTCCTGCCCCTCTATTTGAGAACATATCAGGACTCCCCAGGATGGAAGTCCAACACCTTCCTGCTCATTATGTGGGTCTCCATCCACTGATATAATACACTGTGACAAGACGATCATGCACACACTCCCTAGAAGCCTGCCCCAGGTATGCCCTGTCCCACGTGTCCCCCACATCCAACACCCTCCCCTGCCATATTTGCCAAAAGAAAATTCCCAAAATTGAAGTTTCAACCACATACCCACAAATCCCCAGAGTTCACCTGCTGCCTCCCCAAACCAATCCCAATGGACAATCTAACCCACCCTTATTGCCTCTTAAATATCTGTAGATTCTGTTCTGATGTTCTATGATTCATTTGTAACATTTATAATTCTCTCTTACTTTTTTGTAACTCTTTCTTTTTTAACTGTCTTGCTATAGGTTTAACAATTTTATTGTTCTTTTTGAAATCATAGTTTTTGGCTTCATTGATAATTCATTTTTACTTTTCTGTTGCGAAGTTCACTGACTTCTTTTCTTTTAGCTACCTTCAAATATATAATTTGGAGATGTTATTTACATTCATATGTTGTGAAGCTCTTTTTTTTTTTTTTTAAGATTTATTTATTTACCTCTCCCCACCCCTTCATTGTTTGCATTTGCTGTGTCTGTTAATCTTCTTTGTTTCTTTTTTTAGGAGGCACCGGAAACAGAAGCTGGGACCTCCAATGTGGGGGAGAGGTGCCTAATCATGAAAGCCACCTCCGTTCCCTGCTTTGTAGTGTCTCTCATTATGTATTTTTCTTCTTGTGTCTCTTGTTGTGTCATCTTGTCACGTCAGCTCACCACACCTGTCCGTTGTGCCAGCTCGCGGTCCTGCTGGTCCTCTTTAGGAGGCACTGGGAGACTCTCCTCCCTGCTTTGCTGTGTCTCTCAGTATGTTTTTTTTTTTCTTCTTGTGTCTCTTGTTGAGTCACCTTGTTGTGTCAGCTTGCCGCACCTGCCCGCAGCACCCACCTGCTGTTCTTTAGGAGGCACCAGGAACTGAACTAAGGACCTCCCATGTAGTAGGCGGAAGCCCAATTGCTTGAGCCACATCTGCCTCCCCTGTGACGCTCTTTTGATATGGACATACACAATTAAGATTCTTGATGAAATTAAATCTTTATCATTACATAATGCCTCTTTTTAACCTTGGAACATTTTTTGTTCTGAGATGTATTTTGATATTAATATAGTTACTACAGCTTCCAGTGGGAGAAAGGGCAGGCTTTTCAACAAATGTTGCCATTTCAAGTGGATACCAAGTTAAAAAAAAAAAAGAAAAGAAAAAATCTTAACCCATAATTCATCAATACTAAAAATTAATTTGAAATAGATGACAATTTATAAGGAAAAGCTAAAGTAGCAAATTTTCTAGAAGATATAGGAAACAATTATTTACCCTGCATTATACACAGAAATCTTAGAGATGATATACAAACAGCAACAATTAAAGAAAAGAAAAATGATAAATTGAACTCCATCTAAATTAAAAATTAAAAGTGTCTGCTATTCTAATAATACTGGTTAAATAATGCAAAGGTAAGCTGTACAAAATATTTCAAATATATATATTAGACAAAGGAATTATATTTAGAATTACAGAAAACTCTTACCACAGAATAATAAAAGGCAAACAAACTAATTTGAAAATGGGGGTAAAATTGAATAGTCACTTCAAAAAAGATGATATACAAATGGTCAATAATCACATGAAAAAATACCCAAGATTATCAGTCATCAGGGAATTGAAATTTGAATTCCAATGAGATATCACTTATACTTACAGAAGAGCTAAAATAAACAAACCTGGCAAAACTAATTGTTATTAAAGATACAACGGGCCTAGGCATATCACACATTATAAGTGGAATATAAAATGGTACAATCACTTTAGCAGTTTCTTCACATTAATCATAAACCCATTTTATGATCTAAGACTTCTACTTCTTAATATTTCTCCCAGAAAAGAAAACAAATGACTATAACATTACATGTGTACAATTGGTCTTCATGGCAATATTCAGGAGCCTCAAAATGGAAACAATACAAATATCCATCAACAGAAAATTGGATAACAATATTGCAGTTTGTTCCTGCAATGGAAAACTATTCTCCTATGAAATGAAACAAACTGCTGATATGCAACAGCATGGATGAATCTCTAAGAAAATATAACGAGAAAAATAAGCCAGATGCAAACCTGAGGACGCTAGCTGATTCCATTTATGTGGCAAAACTAATCAGTGGCTGCTTGTAGTGGGAGGTATGGATTGACAGGCAAGATTCACAAGTGCACGATCAGGAATGATGAAAATGTTGAATAACTTAGTCGGTAGTGGTTACGTTGGTGTACATCTTTGTCAAAACACATTTTATTATGTATAAATTGTACCTCAATATAATTTAAAATACTGAAAATAATATTTCAAAAGAAGAAATACAAAATATTATTGGTGATCCTTTGCCCATAAAAGTACTACCACGAATGGGAAAATAGCTAGAAATACATGTTATGAAAACTGAATAAAAAAGAAATGGATAATGTAAACCATGGATAGTAGTTAACAGTACAATTATATAAATATTCTTTCATCAGTTGTAGCAAATGTGACACACTAATGCAAGATGTTAATAATAAAGCTCCTCCATGAGGCTTTGTCTTCTGACAGAGTCCCATAGCAGGATCAAAGCTCGTTGAGTTGGAACACATCTTAACTAAAAAACAACATCTTCAAAAGTTCCTATTTCTGATGGGTCACACCCACAGGAATGGATTATGATTAAGAACTTATTTTGTTTTTTTCCTGAGGTATATAATTGAAGCCCAATATGCCATAATTCTTTCTCTCTAAAATTCATAATAATAGAGCAAAGTTTCCATATTACCTACAAAATCTCTGAAGAATAAAGAGCTGGAATATTGCCTAAGAAATATATAGGCTAATTATAAATCATTTAGTATCAATGCAGTGATAGATATCTCCATTTGATTAAGAACATGAATTAACAATGCATATCTTTTAGTTTGCTAAAGGCTCACAATGCAACATACCAGAAATGGGTTGTCCTTTATAATGGAATTTATTAAGGTAAATTCTTACAGTTCTGAGGCAATGAAAATGTTAAATAAAGTCATCATCAGAGATGCTGTCTCATAAAAGATCAGCTAGTAGCAATCCTAGACTCCTGCCACATGACAAGGCAAAATAACAGCTTATCTCTGCCACCTTCTCCAGGCTCACTTTCTCCCTGAGCTCAGCTGGGGCCATCAGCATATGGCTCATCTCTTCCCAGGCCCCAGCTCTTCATCTTCAGCTGCTCCACTGATTACAACCTCCAGCCTCTCTCTCAGCCCCTGGGGTTTCTCTGTCTTTCTGCAGCTGTAGGTGAGTCTGGAGTTCTCTCTCACATGGCAGGGTAAAAACTTACAGTTCTCTTTCTCAGTGTCTCTCTGCTTTCAGTCCTCAGTTTATATAAGACTCCAGTAAAAGGATTAGGATCAACCCTGAGTCCTGAAATCTAATCAAATGTCCTTAACTGAAGCAATCTAAACAAAAGTGATGTCATTGAAAGGTCCCTTAACTGAATCTAACCAAAAGGTCCCACATACAATGGGCTCATACACACAAGAATGGGTCACCTCAAGAACATAGTTTTCTGGGGTCCACAAAAGACTCAAACCAAGACAGCATAAATTTAGAAATCTTTGAAAATATACTTGAGATAAGTTAGAATACAACATATGGTAACATAAATGAAGAGACTGGTAAAGTCAAGTATAATAAAATGAAAAATTTCTCTTCATCAGACATTTTAATGAAAGTAAAGACTCAGTCTAAAACTTGGCAGAAATTATTTGCAACACATAAAACTGAGAGTGGATTAATAATTTTATAAAGTACTCCTGGAATTCAATAAGACAAAGCTTAACAACATTAATAGAATACTAAGCAGAAAGCAGGAAACACACTCTTCACAGAATAGTCAATACACTTGGCTAACATACATATGAAGTGATGTCCAAACTCACTGGTATTGAGGGAAGTGGAAATGAGGATTATAATGAGATATCATTTTATTCCCATTTAATTGTCAAATAATGTAATCTGAAAGTGCTGAATCTTGCAGCTGATATTAAGGGCTCTCTCAAATAATTTTGGGAGTACAAATGGAAGAATCCTTTTGAATAAAAAATAGGGCATTATTTTGTACAGCTGCTATTCATATATTTCTATGCTACAGATATTATATAATGTCCATATTTTGAATGTTGTAGCAGCTCAGCAGGGCTACATATCTCATCCCTCATCTTAATTATTTATAACGATGTCACTTATTTATGTCTGTGGTTCATTGAATTTCAGAGCCCCGTTTAGACATGATATTGGTCTTTGTTTTCATTCTGATGAGAGTGGACCCATTTTAAATAAGATCTGTTCAAGAAGCTACTTCAGTTAAGATGTGGCACGACTAAATCTTAGACTTTAATATATCTTACTGGAGTCCATTATAAGCAGAGTGAAATTCAGACAGAAAAAAAGTCGCAAGAAGAAGACAGAATTCAACAGGACCTGGAGGATAAAGGAGAAGATGCCACCACTTGCATTGCCATATAACAAAAAAGTCAAGGACCAAGGAACATTGGCAGAGAGCCCCAGAATGCCATATTCTTCTGAAGAAAGCATTGCCTTGCTGACCTCTAGACTTTGGACTTCTCCAAGTTTCAAATCCATGAACCAATTAATTGCCATTGTTTAAGCTAACCCATTGTATGGTAGTTTTAGCAGCTAGGAAACTAAAGCAGTCCCATTTGAATTAGAGCAAAAGTGAAATACACCAATTTTGGGCCAAGATTTCTAAGAAGTACAGGAACCACTTCCATGCTTTCTCTGTAATTTTGATAATCACATCTCTTGATAAATAAGCAAGAAATAAGGGTTTAATATACTTAAGTCATTTACATATTTTGGTCCATTTGTTAAATCAGCTTAGCCTGCCACAATTAATATAATCAAGTGACATTTATTTCACTCACACATAAAATCAACTTTTGCTCTTAACAGCAATCATATATAAAAATATTCATAGCAATATTACTCATAAGAGAAAAACTGGAAATAATCTAAGTGCACATCCACTTGAGAATGGATAAATTTTGGATTAGTAAAATGATAGAATATTACACAGCAGTAAAAAATTAATATACTAATGTTACATCTGAACAATAATAAATCTGAGAAATATAAAGTTGAGAGAAAGAAAATTCACAGAAGACTGCATGAAATTTGACACTTTTAATGAAAATATAAATAAGCAAAACAAAGCATGTTTTTAAATATACAAATATATCTCATAAAGCTATGAAGAATCACAAGGGGAGGATAAACACAAACAACAGTATCATCGTCTCCTCTGCAGAGGGAGGGGGAGGGGTCCTCAGGAAGCTATATATATAGGGAGCATTTGAAGTGTTGGTGATAACAGTGGCTTACATTTTGTGATGATTTCTATTTATTTTATCATGTTTCCTAAGTTGCTTTTGTGATTACATATATATGTGTGTATATATATATATATATATAGATCGATAGATAGATAGACAGATAGATATCCAGTATTATATATTGAGAATTTCATCTGAATAATTTTAAATATACCAAAATAATTAATAATTTGTCCCTTTTGAACATAGTAATAAATTACAGCTTACATGGCTATATTTGCTAAGCTTTAATAAATATTCAACTGATTAAGTTGTCATTGCAGGCCAATCAATAATGCACCATATCATGGTGAACATGATGTTGACTAAAGCAAAAAGCACCCAAATGGCACATTCAACATATTTGGATGTTGGATGCAAAAATATTAAATAGCTAAAATTATTTTTATAACAGAGCAGCAGCAGATAATTAAAAACACCGTTTGACTAGTTAACAATCAAATAACCAGAAAATAAACTTAGATTTCTTGTATGTGAGAATTAATGAAGTTAAAAATAATGCCTATTGGTTGATGTTTTAGACAGGTTAAGTATTTATTATCCTTACTATTATAATAATTATTTAATCAGTGGTATATGGCCCTTTAATTAGAAAGAAAAGGGATACATCTTAAACATTTAAGTATCTAACTGACATGTACATATCTCTCTAAAGTTAGGTAAAATCACTAATGTATTCAATAATATCTATGAGTTCTATTAAGAAATCATGGAAGGCATATGTTATACTTCTCCAAAAGATTAAAAGGCCAAGTTCATTTGTAGAAAGGATCGTGTGATAACTGAATTTAATTTCATTGAGTATCATTATGGTTTTATCTTAAAAGACTTTTATATAAAGTAATGATGCTCACATATACTAGTTCAATTTCCTTGAAATCTTAAGGACATAAGATTATTTAGCATAAGGAAGTCAATATATAAGAACTCTATATAATTTTAAATTTCTCAATTCTTTTTGAAGAGACATGAAGGATAGTTCAGAAAAGGAATATTTTAAAGAAAAGGTTTGGGTTACGAATGCCAGACCACAGAACAGCATTTCCACTATCCTTTTAAGCAATGTGGCTGTGTAATGCTTTAATTAGTTTGTCATTGAATTTAGAGTATTTTGGGGGAAATTGAGGAAGACAGATACAACATTTCTTAAAAGCTATATTTTTTGGCATATTTTAGTGGCTGAAGCCTCTCAAAAGCACTTTTCAACTTTGATATTTCTTAAAATTTTTGTTCAATTTTTATAACCCCTTATTTTCTCTGCTTTTCTTTTGATTGCATTCCCTTTTGAGGTTCACTCTTCATTCTATCTACCTTTACCTAAAATGTTAAAAGGAAAGAATGAAGGAAAAATAGCAAAAATAGGGGTCATAGCTGTTATTTTGTTTTTAGCACAAGGCACTGTACCTTAATGGAAAGTATGAATGCTTTTGATAAAACATATCTTGATTTATTTATGGAGTTTAGCATATTTTATACAAATTTGTACTTTAGTTTCTTCATTTGTAAAATCAGAACAATAATACCAAATTAAAATTAATATAAAAATAAAATTATTGTATGTAAATCCCCTGGCATCTATTAGATAATCAATTCCTTGTAGTAATATTGACAATATTTTTGACACTGATATGACTATTGGGGGTGGGAAATAGAAACAAATTATTCAAAGTAGCAGCACAATTTGGAAGTCATAATGGGTGATATTTGGCTTCAGGAGATTTGTATTATTTTATAACACTTTTCCAGAAGAGCAGGAGAGCAGGATCCCTCCAAAAAGTAAGAAGTATACCAAAGTTCCATTCCTAAGGAGGACTTTTAAGCCAAAACACCTGAGTCTGAGGCTAAATCTGGCCAACATGGGGATTCAAGTCCTGACTCAAGTGCTACTGGGATATCTGTGGCTCAACCTTGGTGTGTGGTGTCTGGTAATGTGGAGCATATCTGTTGGGTTATAAGGGAAACTAGCAACTGGAATCACTATCAACGTTATTTCTGTTCTTAGAAAACTTTTAAGAACTGGGTCAACTTCAGAAGCCCAACAGTTTATCAAGTTTCAGGAAGAGGAGAAAAATATCAAAAAGAAGAGAGGGTCTGACCTATACAACACCATACAATAACTAAGAACTTCTTTGAATAGCGATTTCTCATAAAAGTATTCTGAATTTTTGTCATCTACTTGAAATTTGACTTTAAGTCTCCAAATAGTTTTTACACTGTTGAAAATATGCTTTTACTAAGATCAAATTTTTCTAAAGGTAGACAATATAAAGTTTTTCTAAAGGAATAATTTATTTGTATTGTTTTTTATTCACTACTCTGATATAGAAGATTGGATGAGTTAGATAAGACATGATGCCCACAAATATATATTCCTAGTCCACAATATTTCACATCAATCTATTGGAGGGTGAAGCTTATTTTCAGAGAACAGAAATTAGTATATTTTTTCATGATTATTTTTTAAATAAATTAAACCAAACCCAGAAAATTATTAGATATAAATTATGAGAGAATTTTCAATTTGTTGTGATAAAAAATATATATATTTATTCAATGGTATGTTTAATTTATGAGCCTCAAAACTTACTTACTATGTAAACATTAAAAAAGCACCGATATAAATCATGCACAGAACAATAAATGTCTAGAAGATAATGCACAATAATAAGCAAGTGAACTCAGAAGCAAGACAGTGGCTAATTTAAATTATTTTGAGTGCCAGCATTTTCTGATTGTAAATGTAATGCATGCACCTTTATTAGCAATAGAGAGAAATGAAAAATTCAGAAGATGGAAAAATATACAAACCCTAACACTGAATAAATGAAATTATATATTATATGCCCTTTTTTCTGTTAGTAGCTTTACTCATATTTTTGTTTTTAAAATTAATAGTGAAATATACTAGAATACAAACAAGTTTCAAAAATATATTAATATCCCCCAAGAACCCACAAAAATTTAAAGAAATAAAACATTACAAAATGATGAAAGTCCATTATGCTCTTCTCTCAAATCACTTTCATTCTTTCTCCCACACAGTTAAACATTAAACAGCATTTGGTGTTCATTGTTCCTGTATATTGTTTTTGTACCTTTACTATACAATACTAGGCTGCTATGTTATAAGTATTCCTCTATAACTTATTTTTTATACTTAACATTATGCTTGAGGTGAATCCAAGTTGAAATCTGTCATTCTAGGACATTCTTTTCTACTCTTTTATACCATTCCTTTGTATGAGTATACTACAATTTATCCATGCCACTTTTCGTTTTAAACCCTTTTTTATTTAGCATTATTTCCTGAAATGTTATTAGATATTCCTTAAAAATAGCATATTAATGATTTTTTAAACATTGAACAATATGGATATACCATAATATTTGCAAGTGTCCTGTTTTAGATAGTCAGGTTAAGGTGCTTCTTGATTTCTCCCCAGAAGTTAGGTATACCTATTGCATAACAAGTGCGTAAATAAAATGGCATTCCAATTTTTGCATTATATTTAATGATTCAAATAGAATTACACATGAATTTTCATCAGACTGACAACTTTTTATGCTACATCACAGAGAATATTGTGGCAGGAAAAAGGACTTTTAAAATTAGGCCATTTCCTTTCCAGTTCTTATATTTAAAAGGTAGATAGAGGAATAAGGTGCATCCCAAGAATTTGGAAAGTTGAAGTTAGATGCTAAACTCTGGATTACCTTGTATTAAAGCAGGTGAGTGATAAGCAACCCTTAGCTCAAATTTGTCACCCTGCTATTTTGGAGATATGGCCTGAGATTTAATTTCAGGTTGAATGAGTAAAAAGTGCTTTGATACTTTTCCGATGGTCTCAGATCTTTATATTTTAGCAGAGAAAAAGAAGTGTTAATGTTCATTTTGGCTCTTATGAAATATCGAGTAACTTTGGAAATCTTATTTATAAGAACCCTTTTTCTTGCTGTATGAAGCTTAAAAATACACTTATTTTCAGTTAAGTTTGGGGGTGAGGAGCTGTTACAACTAAACAATTGATTTGCCATGCATCAATAATTGTGGGGAAAAATTATTTGTCACTTCTAAAGGAATAAGGTTAAGAGCCATTATTGTACAGCTGAGCCCAACATCTTAGGAAAAAAGAAAGGGATTCATGGAAAAATCACCCAGAGAGTATTACCAATATGGATTTTCCTGGAACAGCTGGGATCTCACCCCACCAACACCCCGTTTTATTCCCTACAATAAGTAATAGGTGACTAAGTACATACTATCTAGCTGCTGCAAAAGAACCTTAAAGAATGCCACTTGCCATTACTTACTGTCAACTTTAAGTTAACTGTTCCCTTAACTTTGCCAGGGCTGCTGTAAGAAAGTGTCACAGGCTAGTTGGATTCAATAATAGAAATTTATTGTCTCACAGATCTGGAGGATAAAAGACCAAAATCAGGTTACCAGCAGGGTGTGCTTCTTCTCAGCACCCACTTTGGCTGACTAATACACCATCTATTTCCAAAGAGGTAACATTCACAGGACTGAGAGTAAGAACATGAACATATATTGGGGGGAGAGGGGAAGGGGCAATTGAATTCATAACAACTGTTTTGATTTACTTTCATTCCAGTATGTCTTATGTTCTATCTTTTAGGACACTGTGGCCTCACTGGATTTCTTCTACACATCTTCTAATGCTAGTAACAATAACTTGTATACAATTGTATTAGTCAGCTAAAGGGGTGCTGATGCAAAATACCAGAAATTGGTTGGTCTTTATAAAGAGTATTTATTTGGGCTAGAAGTCCACAGTTACTAGGCCATAAAGTGTAAGTTTCTTCCCTCACCAAAGTCCATTGCCTTGTGTTGGAGCAAGACAGCTGCCATTTGCCAGGGTTCAGGCTTCTTAGGTTCCTCTCTTCCCCGGGGCTACGTTTTTTCTGGGTTAGCTCCTCTGTTTCCTCCACAAGGTCAACTATAGACTAGGAGGCTCTCTAGGCTTTGCTTCTCTCCACAAGGCCAGCTGTGAACTCTCAGGTGAATGGCTCATCTCTATCCCGGGGCCACCTTTCCTTCCTCATGACAAAGCTCTCTTACTTCCTGGGGCTCCAGCTCAACACTCCAACATCAAAACTGCTTCAACTCTATTCTTTGTCTTGCCTTTTATATTTGATTCCAGCCCCACCAAGGGGTGAGGTTCAAAACCCTACTGATGAGGCCCAGTCAACGCCCTAATCATAACTTAATCATGCCCAGATTAGCAGACCAGTTTACAAGCATGATCCAATATCTATTTTTGGAATTCATAATTACATCAAACTGCCAAACAGCTACAACCATCTAAGCTTTTATTATCACAGTAATAAACAGACCTTAAGGTAGACCCAGTGTTTCCAGCCCCCATGGTACTCATGCTTCGTATAATCTCTTCCTCTTGAATGTGATTTTCTTCTAGCCAATAGAATGTGGCAAATATGAAGGTATTTTGCAGATGTAATTAAGGTACCAAATAAGCTGATTTTGAGTTAATCAAAAGGGAGATTATTCTAGTTGGCCCGAGTTAACCTGGTAAATGACCTTAAAAGAATGGGCCGTCTCTGTTGCTGTTGTTGAACGAGTAAGTTGCCATGATGTAAGATGGCCTATGTGGAGACTAAAGTGGATATCAAGGAATTGCAGGCAGCTTCTAGTTCCTGAGCGCAGACCCTGGTTGACAACAAGCCAGTAAATAGGGACCTCAATCCAATTGCCACAAAAAGGTGAGTTTTGTCAACAGTGTTCAAGACCTTGTGAAAGGATTCTCCCCCACACTAGGATGAGTCCACAGCCCCAGCCAATACCTGGATTTCAGCCTGGTGGGAACCTAGAGCAGAAAACAAACCTAAGTCATGCTCTGTATTCTGACCTATAGAAAATGAGATAATAAAATTGTGCTGTTTTAAGCCACTAAGTATGTGCTAATTTGTTATGCAGCATAGAAAATAATATGCAGTCATTTCTTTCTGCAATATTTGTCTGCATTATTAAAATTTTGCACTTTGATTTGACAGATATTTTTAGAACTCTTAATTTGTGCTATACCTTGTTAATAATTCATCCCAGTGTCACATAAGTCATTATGTAGTAGAGTCCAGATGAGAGCTCAAGTCTTTTTATCCCTAGATCAATGATCATTTACATACAAAAAACAGCTAGGCGTACACAAATTAAAAGGCAAAGTGTGTGTTCAAACATTTGACTTATGATAGATTAACAATATATCCCTATATGTGTGCCTATATATGTGCCAAATTTGAAGTTGTCCTAATACTTACAGAATGCTAACCCAGGAAAAAAGAGATAAAAATAATAATCCTTTTCTTCAAGGTCTATCAATGTCTATAGAATAGATACATATAATTTTACTTTGCTTGAAAGTCGAAAGACAAGGCATAATCAAATGGTAAAAACACTAATGAAAAAAGAAACAATGATTCCTATTGACAAAAATTTAAATGTCCATGAGTTCTGGCTTATAACACTTCTGAATATCATCATATGAATTTACCTATAAATTTTCTATTTTATTTCTATGGGTTTTGTTATATTTTGTTATTTTAAGTTTTGATGGAAGCTTGGATAAGTTGACTTTCAGTCAAAATTCCTTGAACATTAACAGCCAGAGAATAACTTGAGTTATATTAATGCAGCTGCAATAAAATTAATTGAAAATTTTATGGACAATAAAAGGATATATGGAAAATTTAAAAACTAGATTTTGTTTTAATATGATAGTTTCTTTAGAAATATATAATGTAATAAAATTACTGTGAAATGAATGCATTGTATTCTATTTCTATTTGTTAGGAACTAATGATTATGTGGAGCTGAATAAAAAAGTACATTATAGATTTCTTTGACTTTTAATTTCATTGAACACTACATTATAGACAGCAATAAGCCAAAGGTCAGATTCAGAGAATAATTACATCTTACTAGTGGTAACAGCAGAAAGATTAACCAGAATTTACTATAGCTTTAAAAGCTTTTCTAATATCCACTATTGCACCAGAGAAAAAAATAATTTAATTATTTATATATACATATTTGAAGTTTTGGAATAAATGAGATTATTTGAGGAGCATAAATCTATGTGTGTTTGACGGAAGGTAGTAAAGTCTGTTTCCTTAATTGATAATAGGCCCACATGTTCTCTTATTAATGTTGTTGGAAATGAAATATATTAGTTATCCATTAATAAAACTTTTATAATGATTTACTTCTGCATAGTAAAAAAATATATCACTTATGTTCTGTTTTTTGCCATCATGCAGCTTAAACTATAATTTAATAACAGCTTTGCTACTTAATCCCTCAATTACTCATAAGACCAAGAAGTCAACTTGGGTAATAGTGGCATTCTAAAAGGACAAACAAAACTTTATTTCAAACTGTCCATTAGCTGATTTCTTTAAAATGCTGTCAACTTCTGAAATAGGGTAAACTTATTAGCAAAAATTTTTGTTTCTTAACATTTAATTTTAAAAAAAATTTTAAGCAGTTTTATTGAGATATCTCAATAGTATATAAATGTGATCATTACAATTTTCTAGTGGATGCTTTCATGGTAAAAATCCATTGCTTTTACAAGTACTGTGTCATTAATCTTAAATCTTGAATAATTATTACTTTGAGATAGGGAGGCAAAATTTGGTGAAATCTTATTATTAATTAAAGTGAGAAAAACCAATGAGTTCATACAAGAAATGTAATTTACCCATATAACAGCTCTTTTGAATCTATCGAAAAATAGTCAATTTAAATTTTTGCCAGTTATTTGCTAATTTTTACCCCACACCATAAGCTTATTGAGATCAGAACTACCTTTAATTTCTGTTTATCACTTTAGCAATTAGTATAATATCTGACAAATATTTTTATGGGAATTGAATCGGGTTTTTAATCAGATTCCTCAGTAAGTGCACCAAGTTTTCCTTAGGACTGGGAAAGAAATGAATCTGTCATAATTTTTATAAAATTTAAAATAACAGAAATTTTGTTGGGGCCTAGATCATCTGCTTTGCAACTATTTATTTCCAACAGTTCTTTGTGCTCCCAGAACCTAGTTGTAGGGAAAAGGAGATATATTTTTAACTCTGAAAGTCCTTCTATTTGGTATATTACACCCTTTATTTATTCTGAAGTTTCACTTCACTGAAGTCTAGAAGGTGCCAGCTCCTAAACAGATCATTAACTACTGTGTATTTTCCCAGCCATTAAGATCTGAGCTGCCAACCCAGCAGTAGCTGTTCTCTAGAATCCAATGAGTGTGGTCCAGTGGTAATGGCAGAAAAATCTAATTCCTTGGCTTGACCAAGGTTGAATCAACAGATTGGTTTGTTAGATACAAATTCAATTAACGGCCAATGTTACAGACAAAACTATGCTTGATGCCAGTCTCCCCTAATTCCAAAATTGTGTGGCCAAACCTTATCTATGTATTTTATGGAAAATAAAATGAAATTCAGGTTATGGTGTTACAGGAGACTTAAATTACAATAGTGTGTAATTAATTAATATTTTATTATCATAATGATGATTAGCAATTAAGGTAATATTCATATGAGCAATTAAGAATCAATTATAGAGCTAAAATTCTTTGATTATAATGTTAACTTAAATCAGTTAGGAACTCCATTTAAAAACATATTTGCAGATTTTTACATAATTCATTTAACTTCAGACATCATGATTAGAATCCATTCATCAAAATTGTAAGATAAAATTATCTATAGGCATTGTGATGCTCTCTAATGTTTGGTGAAAAAAAAGCTACTTTTTCCCTTGAGTGCTTGGCTATATAACATATAGCGAGAATTGCAAGATATCTATAGTAATATACGTAAAATGTTCATTCTGTTTTTTATACAGAGGTATTGACTGTAATCTCAAAGGCAGGTTTGTGAAAAGTAAACGTTAATGGTTCTTAACATTGGAGATATTGAATACAAGGTCTTATTTTCATAAGGCTTCACTTCATTGGAAACTAACAGACTATGAAATATAGAGATTATATTAGCATCCTGAATACAGTATATGCCAGGATAACAGTCAAAATAAGATAAAAGTCTTACATTTAAAATAATTCTGAAAATGAATCTTTTGGAGGCAAACATTTATTGAAATATAAATAGGGTTTTGATTTAATACAATAGAGAAGTTTTGGTGATGGATGGTGGTGGTGGCAGAACAACGGTGTGAATGTAATGAACAGCACTGAATTATATATTTGAATGAGGTTAAAAGAGGAAATTACAGGTTGTATATATGTTACCAGATTAAAGTTTTTAAAAAATCCATGGAACTGCACAGCTCAAACAGTGAACCCTGAGTTAAACCATTATGAAAGTGTTATTTCATCAATTTTAACAAATGTACTACATCAATGCAGGCGTTAATAATAGGATAGTATATGGGAACCCTGTATTTTATGCATAATTTTTCTGTAATTCTACAACTTCTCTAATAAAAAATGTTATTTGAAAGGGGTGATAGATGAAGCCCTTGTTGGAGAAGCAGTCCACTATGGCACATGAACAACCCTGCACTACCTCATTGAGAGTGAGTGTCTCAGTGCAAAGCTTCTCTATCTTCTGATACTGAGCAGTATCTGTAGTTAGACTCATGAGCAACTTAGTAAGTCAAGGTGAACACAGTGTGACTGCCTTGTAACTGCTACTCCCTTGGGAATAAGGATGGCTTGTTTGCTGCTTGCTGTAATGCTTGCTGCTTGCTCAAAAAGTACTGGGCCTTTGGCTTACATTCCTCACCTATCACACAACCCACCAGTGCAGAACATCCATCTGGGCCCATAGTATTGCCCTAAGGAGATGGGGGTTGGGGTGCAAGGACAGCTATGTCAATGTTCCTGCTGTTTTCTGTGTTGTGAGTGATAAGTGATAAACTCTCCAGTTCTGATCCATTAATTCTCAATGTCCACTTTTCATGGAGTAACCATTGGGTTGTGACCAACCAACCTGCTTCCTTGCTTAGTTAGCTCTTTTGTATTTTTGTGATGTTTTGCCATTTTCTATGAGGTTAGGGTTCTTTACAGATGACTCTCTTGAATTTTTTTCCATTCTGTTAAAAATCTATTTTTTTTTACATATACCTTAAATTATTCTCAACATACCAAACACTATGTGTTTCATTTCAAAATTACTTTTATAAAAATATTTATCTTTAAATTATTCTCAACATATCTAACACTATGTGTTTCATTTCAAAATTACTTTTATAAAAATATTTACAACAAACTATTGAAAAGTTAGTGTGTGCTCTACTAATATTGATTTTAATACTCACAGTACTGTTGTCAGAGAAGCTGCAATTCCCTTCAAGTGAGAGTCAGAGTATATAATGGCTCCATAAATCAAACTCTGAAAAGTGAAAATAGGTGGTTGAATCACTAATTAGCTTTGTGATTTTATAACACTCCACAATTCAAACTTCTCTTGGTCTTAGTTTCCTCAAGAGATTGTTTACAGCTTATTGTAGTATGTAAAAGTTTTAATGAGTAGCTACTATGTTTCAGATGCTGTATGAGGGACTGCACCATGGATACCAGAATAAGAAGACTTCTGTGTGGCATTTAAAGTTTTCACAATCTAAAACATCTCTAAGAAATGTCAATTTAGTAAGTTTAAACCTCTATAATGCCATTGTTGTTTTATAACTAATATATGTTATCCATTTGGGTTTCCTATTGATATTAATTGAACCCTGATCATATGTCAGGCACTGTGCTAAGTGCTTGGAAACAATATGATGCTTCATCTCATGGTGCTTCTCATCAAGTGGAAAACGACCAACATAAAACATATCACAAAGCAGCCAAGTATGTCATGAAGTGATAAGAAGAGCAGAGTGATATAGGAGCATATAATGGGGGCCTCGAAATATTTGGATTTTTAATATATTAAATGTGTTCACAATGTAGAATGTTTCTTTCAGCCTTACTTTCTGCCAAGAATATATCTTTCAATGTATTTTCACAATACAATGGTTTGCTGCCATCAGTTCATATGCACTTGAGTTTTTAAAAAGACCACTCTTAGGATTTTGCTCTTTGCACTTTGTTCTTCCCAAATAGTTTCTTCAGAGTGGTAAAAAGAGTGGTGACAATATAACTGGGAGACAATTCTCCATGGATCTCTTAGGTTTCTGCCTATCATATAAGCAGAAGCACTTATCCTTGAAAAGTTTCTGCCTATCTTATAAGCAGAGGCTTATAGGATATCATTTTCAAGGATGTCTGTACAGTGAACTGCCTTGGAAGAGACCTCAGAGTAAAAAGCAGATGAGTTTATAGCCTTGGAGGATGAGGTATGTCTCTCTAGAGCAAGAGGCAAATATGCTTACTGCCCAGTATTAAAAATGTGGGTTCCCTAACCTTAGTGTTCCTCTTCTTCAATACAGCCCTTCTATGACATAAATTGTGTGGGCAGGTGTTACTTGTCCGCTTCGCTTCTCCTGTGAAAACTGGGGCTCAAGGAACCTCAATGAATCAAATCAACGAAAATATTGCTACAAAGGCTACTATTATTGCAGTGAGTAATACACAGTTCTTTGTTTCTGACCCAGAAATTTTAGGTTTTCTGCAAACATCCTGAAACTCTGACAGGCTAACTTGTTAGTTTGTTAGTAGGGTAAGATCTCAGAACTTTCAGAGTTCTTAGACAAGTTGGAAGCATTAGTTATTGAGGAACACATATTTGGGGGGTTTCACAAGTGATATTCTCAATTAATTGGATCAAAGAGATTTATAGAGAGTAATACAAAAGGTGAAGAAAAGCTGGTCTAGAAGATTGAATTGTTATTCATAAGCATATTTCCATTTGTTTTTCAAATGCTGGGATAACTGTACGTGATATAGAACTCAAGATTCTCAAAAGATTTCTTCTAGTAACATGTGCCTTTTCTGCCTTCACCATTCTGCTCTTCCTCTCCCTTCACAGAGTTAAAGACACTTGTGAAATTGAATGTGATTTTTGAGGGATTTGTGTATGTGTATGCATGTGTGCGTGTTTGTTCATGTGCGTATCTTGGCATGAGACCAATTTTCCAGCTTCATACACTTTTTATTACAAAAAATTATTCAAGCACATCATACTGCCCTGTAGAGCCATCTGGATTTCTTGTATCTGTTTAAAAGTCTGCTGGTGTTGGATTCAGTAGAATGGACTACAGAGTTCCATCCCTACTTGAACCAGAGTGACTTTGAATTTCTTTGATTTCACATATTATATTTTGAAAAATATGAGAAGGAGCTCTTCAGATAAAATAAATTTTCAAGTCACTGTGTATTAGGAATTCAAAATACCCTCTATTTAGTGAAACAAGCATGTTTATGGTGCTTTACCTACAGTTAGTCTGATGACACTGGTAACCACATCTATTCTTACTAGTTTCTTAAATTTAAAAATGACTCATATGGAATTCTCATCAAGAAGACAGGAAGATCATTTCCCTTTCAAGCCTGTGATATTAAATTACAGCAGGCATCTTTGAAGGCACCAGGATTTTGAGAGGAGACATCTCTGTGTGTTAATTCCACACTTTGAAATATTAGTGTTCTACATCTAACAGTTCCATTCCATTGAAAGAAAAGCATTTTTATAGTGAACCAGTTCTCAAAAGAGAGCAATTCCTTTGAGGATGATCCATGGAGCAGAGGACATATGAATTGCTTGATTGCCTCACCCACACTGATAAGGATGATCTGTTTTTGACAGATTTGGCAATCACATAGTCTTGTCAAAGGTAGCCTTATAATAGCAATCTAGTTTTATAATGTCTACTTTTGGTGAAATAACACCTGTTACCCCCTTCAAGCGAGGAGACATACTTCATGGAGGATAAAAAAAAGTTGGTAGAGTTGTCAAGAAAGACCTGACTTACACAGGCACTGGATGGAGCAATCTTTACTCACTTAGAGAAGAGGCAACACAAGGTCAGCTTCACTCTTGGAATCAGTCCCCCATGGCTAGCAGGTCTTGCTCCACAACTAACGCAGAGAGGTGGTCTATACGTACCCCTCTCTTGTGAGCTATACGTGAGGGACCCCACTCTCTCCCTCCCACCAGGAAGAGATATAGTGACAGGAGCGGGCTAAGTAAAATACATATACCTAGACTATTCTCTAGTATGTTTACATATGCTGGGAGCAAAGAGGGGAAGGAATGTGCAGGCAAGCCACTATTCCCTAGGGGATGTGTTTTATCTCCTGGCTCTCCAGAGGAGAAGAGACTCAGCTCACATTTATCTTCTCATTCTAGGATCCAGGCCAACACATCTAGCCCTGAGCAGAGGAATACTTTGTGGATCATGAGTAAAGGCTGCAGGCCAAACTCAGGCCCTCTCCTTCCACACTCACAGTAGTTACTTTTGATTATCTTATGATTTATATTATTATGAATATATTTTCCAATCATTTGTAATTTTGTGTTTTAGTTTTTCCTGAGAATGTAAAATGCCCTTACCAGCATTAACTTATAAAGTTTACTACTTTTATTAGGTTTCAGATGCCCACCTGGGTATGTTTAGCTGCTGTTCCTTTGCCATCATAATTATTCAACACTGATTTTCACCACCATGCCAAAAATAGAGGATTACTATGAGATTTTAATGAACTTTAAATGAAAGAAGACATCATTTCTCATTATTCACTAGAACAATGCATTTCGGTATATTAATCATTTTTCAATCATCAAGCTCTTTTAAACTTATAGTAAATTCAAAATAGTATTCAAAACTTTTCCAGAGGATGAAATTTGATGAAAAGCTGTTAAGAATTTCTGGTAATTTTTGACCTATATAGTCATTAATTAAATATATACAAATATAAAATGAATTAAAATGATTTTATTGTCAAAAGCTCAAAAGCCAAACACTACTCATATAAGTGATGGACTAACTGATAGATGTCAGCTATGTTCACCTGAAAATCATTGATTATCACACATGATTACTTAATATCTTTAGCAAATCTCTCATTTTTTAAGGAGAAATTATTTGAAAACAAAATAGATTTAAAAAATATACTGTTACCTTTTAACCACTGGATCTTCCTAGGATACACCTTGGATACTTCTGATGTTCCCTATACACATCTATTCCAGCCTCTTCTTTTTTGAAAGTATAGAAATTGATAATGATTTGTCTGGTACCCTCTAAATAATTAAGAATAATGCCAAGGCTACAATCCAAAATCTTTTACATTTATTCCAATATTTAGGGGGACTTTTTCAGCTGCATAGTAGTCATTTTATCATGACAAGTTATTGTCATCCCACCAGCATTGTAGCTAAAACTTCAATAGGCCATTCCAATATTCTATCAGTCCAACTGCCTGGAAGAATGGGGTGGAATAGTAAGCCACTCCCTTGCTTATTTTGCTGTAAAATGAGTTCCTTGTTCAGAAACATATTGGGTGAATACCATGAGTTGAATCAAGTATTCAATAAGTACACTGAAGGTGGTGCTGGAAGAAGAATTTGGGCAGATAAAAATATCTATAACCTCAGTCACTCTTTCAGTGAAAAAGAAATATTACCCTCCACTACCATCACCCATCTTGGAAGGGATTCAATATAAGTAATCTGCCATCTTATATCAGGGTGGTCCCCTGGGAAAACAGTATCCTATAGGGAGTCCAAGATTTCTCTTTGCTGTTGGAAGATTGGTCACTCAGTAAAATAGGACTTACTTGAGGAAACCCATGTTGTTGACCTAACTCAAAACATTCATCCCTTCTGAATATTCATGGGGTTTATCTCCCATGACTTGCAAATATATCTTAAAAATACTTCTAAAAGTTATTGGCTACATTTTATTTACCAGGTTCAATTTCCATAATATCAGTGTGGTAATAGAGCCTTATGTTCTGAGGGACAGTGAAACAATTGAAGTCCCTCTGTACTATGTTATGCCATAGAACAAAGCTTACATATCTCTGTGTTAATACAATGAATATGTGCTGCTCTTCATGCCAAATGATAGCAAACTCTGATGGTACTTCCTAATCAGCACACAGAGATAAAGCATTTTCCAGATGAATAGCTTTATACCAGCTACTGAGCTTTATGTTATTTGCTCCAGTATATGGATCACATCTGAAACTGCTGCAATTGGTGACAATTCCTAATTAAGTTCATGATAAGTCCTTTTCATTCTCCAGCATTGATATTTCTTCATAGGCCAAACAGGTTATTAAATGGGGATATGATAGAACTCACTATTCTTACAATTTTTCCAGTATTGATGGTTGCATAATTCTTTGGGATTACACTAGAGATGAGGTTTTTGGTTTTTTTCCCCCTCTTTCAGATAAAATAGGATCAGAGACCACCACTTCTTTCTTGTACCATATAGCCTTTACTTCATGGGTCAGAGACCAAAGTGGGGATTCTGCCAGCTATTGAGTATGGATATTTCTACTATGCATTCAGAACTTGAGGAGATAATTACAGAGTGGTTTTTGTAGATTTTAAAAGCTAGGAGATGGACTCAGGACAATTTTCCATTTCACAACTGACTGTAATAAGCTCCACTCTGAGTGGACTCTAGTGGCCTTTTGGATTATTAAATATTCATGTCAGTTCAGAGCTATTGTGTCCAGTCAACTTTGAAAGGTCTCAATATTTCTCTTTCTCCAAAGAACGTTTCTATAGAAAATATCCACAGGTCCCTTTGTGGAGAGTTGGAAAGAATCTTTCCAGGACATATTTGTAGTTTTATTACAAAGTATTCCTTCGAGGTAATCTAGCTCCCTTTTCATTTCAGTGACTCTAGTGTCAAGTCTGGAAATGGGTTAGAGGCCTTTGACTATTCAACATGGTGGCTCATCTCAAGTCTCCTCACCCTAGGTAGAGGTTGTTTCATTTTCTTTTTTTCCTGTTATGCATATTAAGAAATAATTCACTCCATTTTCCACTGTTTCAGCCAAGGCTCAGTCAGAGGAGCAGAACCAGTAGGGTATTTACTATAGAAAAAGTCTTTTGCAATTATGAGGATGTCTGTGCCTAATGCTGGAAACTAAAATCTATAGGTGGGCAGTCAGGAATGGAAAAAGCAAGCTGTACTCTCAGAAGACCAGACTGAAATCCACGTCTGTTCTTGTTGTCGCTGACCTTGACATGGGCATCCTGCAGAAAACAGTGTCCTTTATCATGCAGTTGAATGCACACACATCTAACCCAGGAGTCAGGTTTTCCAATTAACATTCTTTCACTTAAGAGCCCCCAGAGAGATGCTGCTTTAATTTGCATTGGAAATCTTTGATTTGCACAATCTAAATTTGCCTTTTCTTTTTTTCAGCACAGTGCCTACAGGAGATAAATTATTTTAGATAAGTCATAGAAGCTCATAGAATCATATATTTCCTTTATGTAAAAAGTACATCTTCTTATCTTTCTCTTCCATGCATGCTTTTGTTTACACATGCTTTTTTTTTCCACATTGATTTTCAAATTGACTTTTATGTCTTTCAAGATGTACATTCATGTAAATCAGAAAATACAATGAAGTGGGAAAGTGGATACCATATTTTAATATTTTTTTTTACCTATGTTCAATAAGGCATGTATTATTTAAATTTATTGACTATCAATGTGGGTATAATTAGAATTCTAAGATGGCCCCAGGATTGCCACTCTTTGGTGGTAATTACTTATATTATTATACAAGGTGACCTTGTATGATACTCTCTTCTTGAGTGTGCTTTGAATCTGTGAATATGATGGGATATTGCTCCTGTGTTTATACTACTTTACATGGCAAAAAAGATTTTTCATATTAATTAAGGTTATGAATCACTTGACTTTGAGTTAATCAAAAGGGAGATTATATGGGTGACCCTAATCTACATGAGCTCTTTAAATGTGGGCCTAAAAATCAGATTTAGAGGAAGCCAGAGATTCAAAGCAGCAGAGACATTCTCTTGCTGGTCTTGAAGAAGCTACCACCATAGAATGGAGAGGACAGGAAACAGTGGTCGGCCTCTTGACGCTGACAACTCTCTTCAAGCGAGAGCCAGGTAGAAAGCTGGGATTTCAGTCCTACAATTGAAAGGAACCGAATTCGAAAAAGAACTTGAATGACCTTGGAAGAGCACCTTATGCCTCAGATAGGATAGCAGTCCCAGCCAACTCCTGGATTGCAAACAATCAGTGGAGAACTCAGCCATGCTGTGCCAGATTCCTGACCCACAGAAACTTGGAGTTAATCAATTTGTGTTGTTTTAAGACAAAAGTGTGGTAATTTGTAACATAGCAATAGAAAACTAATGTAATATGTTAAAGTCTGAAATATGACACTAGGCAAAGAAAATTACTCTAAAATATTGCTTATCAACCTGTCTAATGGAATTATGCCTCAAATACATTCTACAATTGATTGATTGCAGCTGTACAAATTGTAGAGGATCTACCTAGTCAATACCATTGTTTAAAATATATTGCAGAGCCACTAAAACCAGGAAGATATCACTTGAGGTACTGAGTATTTTTCTCACTAAAAGAGAAAAAAAGAACTTTAGACAAGTGTTAGAAGAAATGAAACATTCTCTATTATCTATGTTATCATCAATTTCTAAACGAAAATGATCCAGATTTCCTATAGTTATTCTCCTGTCTCTTATGGAAAAATAGCTTCCTTGCTCAAACACTGTCTTTCACATTTTTTTATTCAAAGCTTCCATTCACACACTCCTGCTTATCTGCATCCTGCTGTGGCCCTAGCATTCCCTGGATACACTGTCTTGTTTCTCTCTTGCCAGTCCAAACTTCACAAAGCAGCAAATGACACACTTCATGTCCACATGATAACAGCTGTTAAATGTCTTGATCCACTGAACTTTGACATGCCATTTATTCACCTAAACTGTCCTGCTCAGATGACCTCTGATTACCTAACACACAATAGCAATTCTTTTCATAGGGTAAGTTTTGCTGCAGTGTCAAAAAGGCACTGAAAGAATAACATCCATCTACTTGTAAATAGTAGACATCAGTGACCCAAGTTTTATGAGGCTTTATCTAAGCAAATGCTTCCATTATTGGATGGGGTGGGGGAGTGAAGGCAGAGCAACTTGCTTTCAATTGGAAGTCACCTGATTAAAGCAAATCTTTTGGGTATGCTTGACTCTAAGGGAGCAAGGAGTATAATCCTCTCATGTGGGCCTGTGGAAGAGGAAACTGGATAACAGAAAACAGTAATAATGTCTGTGGCATGTCTCTGTGTTATTAGATCTTTCTAATTTTTTTTTTTACCCTTCATGATAATCATTTCTAGTTATTCATTATTTTTTAAATAATTTTTATTTCTTATTTTTAATGGAGTTTTAGATTATATAAATATTACATTGAAAATATAGGGGATTCCCATATACCCCACTCCTTCCCCTCCCTCAATTTTCCCCATTAAAAACATCTTTCATTAAAAGATGAACACATATTGAAGCATCGCTGCTACCATGGTCTATAGTTTACATTATGTTTTACACTTTGTACCACACAATTTTGTAGGTTTTGACAAAATGTTTAATGGCTGGTACCTGTCATTGTAATATCATGCAAAACGATTTCAATGTCTCAAAAATGCCCCATGCTACACTTATTGTTTCCTCTCCCTTCCCTCAGAACCTCTGTTGACCACTGTTTTTATATCAATGTAACAAGTTCTTCCATTACTAGAATTATAAGTCCACATTAGTCCATAGTGCATTCCCCCCTTATGTTTGTTCCTTCCTCTCTCTTGAGGATTTGGGGATGGTGATGCCCAACTCTGCTTCCAACTTAGAGAGGGCTTAGATCCCATGGGGCAGATGGATGGAACTGTCTTTCTTACAGTTGAATATACTCTCTGCTTCTTGGGCTGGGCATTGTCCATCATCATCCTTTTGTTACTTGTCCTGGGTGAGTCTGATGAACTGGATAGTAGGTATAGGCTGCAACTCTGTTGAGATTCAAGGCTCACCCAACATATGAAAGCCAGAAGATTTAAGTCTCTGGGACATATATTTAATGGACATACTGCTAATTATAGGTTCAAATAAGTGGGATAGAAGAACCATGTGTAGGAAAATTATAAATGAATCTAACTCTGATACATTGGTGGAGATGAGTTATCATATATTCCAAGGTAAGAGCCACTGACAGGGTACCAATTTCCTGGGGATGTCTGCCCTGCATATAGTGTCTAGATGTGTCTAGCGTCCCCAGGAGCATCCTTATTTGAGGCACTGTTTACTGTGGCAGTCAGTGAAATCCTCCTGAGATGTGCATAAGTATAACCTCTGGAATGACCTCCTGACTCCTTTTGAAATCTCTTAGCCATAAAAATTCATTTGCATTTACTATTTCCCCCTTTTGGTCTAGGTCTTTCTCCAAATGCATCATTAGTTGGTGCTGGGAGTCATGTCCCATGTTGGGAGGAAGGCATTGAGTTTATATGCTGAGTTTGCCTTAGAGAGAGGCCGCATATAAGCAACAAGGAGGCCCCCAGGAGGTTACTCTTAGGCAATATATATTACCAGGCTAAATTTTGATTTCACAAGAACAAGCTTCATAGGTACAAGCATCAATATCAATGCCTGGCCTATTGGTCCACTCTTCTTTGCTAGGCACTGCCCATGTGTTCCAGAGATTCTCACTACTCTATGAGAGAATACAGCAGGACTTACCAGTATAGGAGTTCAATATTTCATGGGTTATTGTGTGGGTCTTCACCCATTGAGAAAATACCCCATGACCACATGAACACACTCACACTCCATAGAGCCATGCCCCAGGGGTACCCAAAACACACACATCCCCCAACCACCAACACCCCAGACCCATGACCCTCTCCTACCACAGTTGCAATGCTTCTGCAACCCAAAACCTCCCACAGTCAACAAAAATTAACAATAATAAAATAAAATAAAATAATTAAACAACAAAAACAGAAATAAAATTTAAAAAAAAATTTTTTTGCATTGTGCCTAACATCTCTGTAAGATCTTGTATCTTTTATGTATATTGGCAATTTCTTTTTCTTTATGTTCCCCCAGTGTCATGGATGAATCATGAAGACCTTATGTTGAGTGAAGCAAGCCAGCCACTAAAGGACAAGTATTACATGCCTTCACTGATATAACCTGAACAAATTGAGCAGACTCACAGAGCTTAGAATCTGGAAGATAAGTTACCCAGAGATAGAAAGTGACTAAAGTGTGGTGAGCTGATGCTCCCTATGGGCAAAACCTATGATAAGGCGGAAGGAGGGTGGTTGGGTCATGGATGGGGGTGATAATGGTGCAGGGATGTGAGAGGGTTCGCTGGTGCTGGAATGATGGTGAGCGGGGGTGGAGGATGTGGGGGGGATTGGGATGTACTAT
>JAQZBX010008605.1:0-47750 GCA_029593785.1 Cabassous unicinctus | reverse complement strand
GCTTTCTTTTTTTTTTTAATATAGGCATTTATGGCTATGACTCTCCCTCTCAGTACAGCTTTTGCTGCATCCCATAGGTTTTGTTTTGTTTTTTTAATTTTTTTTATTTGTAAAATGATATATAATACATATGCATATATGTGCATTTGTTTACATAAATGTTATTTGTTATATATATATGTATACATTTTATAAAGGTGCCTAGATTACCCAAATATTACTCAGAAACTACAGGGATTCCCATGCTCTCCACCGCCCACACCCCCAACAACACCCCACACAACCATTCCCCATCCACGTGGTACTACACCCGCAATGGATATACACATCCTGGGGCCTTGCCACCGAGCATAGACCACAGTTCACATCACAGGCCACACTCTCTCCCACCCAGTTCTGCATGGTATATTCTGATGGAAAATGGCCTCCCATAGGTTTTGATATGTTTTATTGTCATTTTCATTCTTTTCAAAGTAACTACTGATTTCTTTTGTGATTTCCTCCTTGACCCATTGTTCATCTAAGAGTGTGTTGTTTAATTTCCATCTTTGTGCCTAATATGGTTCTCTGGCCCTTACTGATTTCCAGCTTCATTCAATTGTGGTCAAAGAAATTACTTTGTATAATTTCAATCTTTCTGAATTTATTGAGAGTTGTTCTGTGGCCTAGCATGTGATCTATCTTGGAAAATAATCCATGTGCACCGGAGAAGAATGTATATCTTGCTGTATTTGGGTGTAATGTTCTGTATATGTCTATTAGGTCCAGATCTTCTAATATATTATTCAAAGTCTCTGATTCTTTATTGCTTCTCTGTTGAGATGTTCTGTTTAATTGTGATAATGATGTATTAAATTCCCCCACTATAATTGTAGAGGCATCTATTTATCCTCTAAGTTTTTCCAGTGTTTGCCTCATATATTTTGAGGTGCCCTGGTTAGGTGCATAAATGTTTATGATTGTTATTTCTTCTTGATAGATTACCACTTTTATTAATATGTAGTGTCCTTCTTTGTCTCTTATAATAGTTTTGCATTTAAAGTCTATTTTGTCTGATAATAGTACAGCCTCTCCTGCCCTTTTTTGGTTATTGTTTGCTTGTAAAATTGTTTTCCAACCATTCACCTTCAGCCTCCTTGCACCCCTGGGTTTAAGATGGGTTTCTTATAGACAGCATATAGATGGGTCATATCTCCTTATCCATTTTGCCAATCTGTGTCTCTTGACTGGTGAGTTTAATTCATTAACATTCAATGTTATTACTGTCAAGGAATTGCTTACATTAGCCATATTTTCTTTAAGTTTATGTATGCATATGCTGTTTTTATTTCTCTTTTATCTTTTTAGTTGTTTTTACATTCTCCTCCAACTCTCTCTCACTTGTTTTTTTCCTTTCAACCTGCAGAATTCCCTTTGTTATTTCTTGAAGGGTGGGTTTCTTATTGACATACTCTCTTAATTTCTGTGGATCTGTGAATATTTTTGAACTTTCCCCCATTTTTTAATGCCAGCTTTGTAGGATAGAGAATTCTTGGTTGGAAGTTTTTTCTTTTAGCAGTTTAACAATGTCATACCACTGCCTTCTTGCCTCCATGGTTTCATATGAGTAATCAGCAGCTAATCTTATCAAGCTTCCCTTGTGTGTGAAGGTTCTCTTTTCTCTTGCAGCTCTCAGTATCCCCTCTTTGTCTTGAGCATTGGAAAATTTGACAAGTATATGTCTTGGAGTAGACCTGTTAGGATTTATACTGTTTGGGGTGCACTGCACTTCCTGGACATGTATGTCTATCTCCCTCAGTAGGGTTGGGAAGTTTTCAGCCATTATTCTTTTAATACTCCTTCTATCCCATTTCCCTTCTCTTCTCCCACTCGGATGCCTATAATGTGTATGTTTGTGCCTTTCATCTTGTCATTCAAATCCCTAAATCCCTGTTGGATTTTTTCTATCTTTTTATCTATCTGTTCTACTATCTGTTTGATTTCAGATGTACTGTCTTCCACATCACTGATTCTTTCGTATGCCTGTTCAAATCTGCTGCTATGTGCTTCCAGTGTATTTTTGATTTCTTGGATTGTGCCATTCATCCCCATAATATCTGTTATCTTTTTATGTATGTTTACAATTTCTTAGTATGTTCTCCCAGTGTCTTCTTAATACCCGTAATTTCTTCCTTCACTTCATTAAGTTGATACATGATATTTATTTGGACATCTCTGATTAGTTATTCCATGTTCTGCATCTCCTCCTGGTTTTTAGTTTGTTTTTTGGACTTGGCCATGTCTTCCTGTTTCTTAGTATGGCTTGTAAATTTTTTGTTGGTGTCTAGGCATCTGTTTATCTTGATGGGTTTATTCAGTTGATTAGCATCTCTCTCTATTTTATGGTTTTATTTTGTTGTTTTTGTGTGGTAAGTTTCACTATGACACTTCATTCCTCTTATTCTATTTCCTTGTTTTTGTCTATATTCCCTTGAAAAATAAATTAGGACCAGGGAAAAGGAAAGAGATAGGAAGAAAAAAAATATTAATAATAATAGTAAAAGGTAGGAGAGTAACCAAATAAGACCTAGGAGATTGAAAAATTAACACAAGTAAGAAGTACAAAGGAATAAGATTAGAAAGTGGAATAGAAACATTGAAACAAGAAACAGAATAGAGAAAAATATATAGAATGAATTACAAGGCCAGAGTGATGAGAAGAGGGGAATTGAAAAAAGAAAAGAGAGAAAGAAAAAAAGAAGTTAAAAAAGAAAGAAAACAAAGAAAAAGAGAAAAATTAAAAAAAGAAAAAATTGAAGACCAAACAGAAAGAGGTGGAATGAAAGAACAACAGAAAACAGAAGATATAAAGATGAAAGAAAGAAAACAAATAGCCTAGCTAAAGAAAATGGTAAATGAAAGATTTAAAAAATGAAAAAACCAACAGAGAAACAAAAGAAGGGGAAATACAACAGACTAGAAACAAGACAGCAGCAACTCGTTTTAAAAGAGGAGAAAAAGGAAAGACAAAAAAAGGTCAAAAAAACAAAAATAAGCAGGGAAAAACAGCCTTCTCTCTTTGACCTCTAAGGATCTTCTCAGGCTGCTGGTGTTCATCAAGAAATCACCCTGCAGCCTGCCCTCTGCAGGTTTTGAACTGGGTTTTAGTGAGTAAAGTAAGGAAAATTTTAAAAGGAATCTTTGTAAAAAATATATATATATATATAGGATATCTTTCACTGTGTGGCTTTGCCATCTCAGAACGCTTTGCTTCCATCCATGCTGACAGGAGAGAGAAAATGATAATTTCAAGGGTAAGTTCTGTGGCCAGGATTGAAAGAGGATTCGATCACTTTTGCCTACATTCCATCATTCAACAGGCAGCCATATATTCCCAATAGAATAATGAGTGGCTAAGAAAATCTGTATGAGTGAATATATACCTATTCTGTCCACACCTTATTTTATTAGTCATAATACTTCAATTTTACCCTTCTCTAAAACACAGAACATGGTCACTTCATTCATAAATAAGACAATATCCAGTATCATCAGCTGAGATCTGCCACATCAGAATGAGGCTCCTCCTTGTCCAGCAAATTCAGCTAATGGGACAAATTATTTGCCCCATAAATATATCCAGTGTACAATGATAAAACCAGGATAGGATGAAAAATAAATAAGCACTCCCATTAAGAAAAATAGTCATCACTGTTCATAGAATTTTTAAATCTCACTGAGCAGATATTCTGAAGACTTGGAGTATGGAAAGTTTCCTGAGTTTTCTCTCTGGAAATAAATGCTGTATCCATTGTTCTCTTTGGTCACATCAAAATAAAATTTCTATCCTCGGTGGCTACAAATCTTTCAAACCCTACCTTCTGCTATGGCTGGTTAGAGGCTCAAGTATCTACTAAGTACCATCCCTAGAAACAAAAACAGGTATAGGTCTTTTGTGATCATTAGGCTCATGTGGCGACTTGGCCAGGAAATGGTACCTGGTAGTTTGGTCAAGAAAGCACTGGCCTAATTCTTACTGTGAGGACATTTTGTGGACTTAAATCATTAGTTATTTGATTGTATCTATGGCTGATTACAACTACAGTCAACTGAGGAGATTGCCTTCAGCAATGACTGATGTCTTATCCAATCAGTTGAAGGCCTTAAAAGGAGAAGTGATGACTTCAGCAGTCAGAAGAGAGAATTTTCATCTCTATTTCAGCCGGCCAGCTCCTCCTAGGGAATTCATCGAGGCCCATCATAGGAGTTCCTGGCTTGCAGCCTGCCCTATGGAATTTGGAATTTTGTACCCCCACAGTTGCATAAGACAATCTTATAAAATCCCATAGTATTTGCAGATATCTCCTGTCACTTCTCTTTCAGATCCCTGACTAATACAGGTATTTTGATAGCTTTTGAGTATTAGCCAACCTCATCATTATAGCATGAAAAAAGAAGCAAGGAAAATAACTAATTTCTATAAAAACAATTTCATCTATTTTTGCACACAAAGTGAAATATTCCCAGTTCTAGAGAGAATCAATTGCCTCAAAAAAAAAATAGTATTTTGAAGGTTAAAAAAAAAAATTATGGCCAAATGTTGAGAAAATTGTAAAGGATTACAGAAATTTTAAAAGACACTTACAGAAAGATTATCTGAATTTGAGTGTCCTGGTAATTCAGATTCCATATTGCAACTAAAGAAAGGTTGAGTGTGACCTCTAAGCATTGTCCACTAGGCACTAAGAATTTTTTTGTCAGGGTGGATGACATGAATGTAACATTTTTATGGTAATCGGTATTTAGGCAGTATGTATGTCATATTAGAAAGAGAAGAAACAAGTTGTGGCTATCAGAAAGTCTTGGTGACAGTAGGAATTAAAAGAAATATTAAGAAAGAAAGACACAGAAGGAAAATAGAAGGGTTTGATGGCTGATTAGATAAGACAGACCAAGGGTGAGGAAGAAGAAAAGAATCTATGATTTCTGAATTGTTTTACCAAATAAGAAGACAATTTGGTTATGTTGACTCTGAAGTGACATAAATGTCAACAGATTATGCAATTATAAATGAACTGAGGGAAGCGGGTGTGGCTCAGTGGATAGAGCCCCCGTTTACCATATGGGAGGCCCGGGTTCGCGTCCTGAGGCCTCCTTGTGAGGGCACGCCGGCCTGAGCGGTGCGGCGGGCTGATGCAGCAACCTCACAGCAGGAAGCGGGTGTGGCGCAATGGATAGAGCACCCGTTTACCATATGAGAGGCCCCGGGTTCGCTTCCCCGCGCCTCCTTGTGAGGGCAGGCCGGCTCGCGCGGCGCCATGGGCTGATGCGGCAAGACCTCACAGCAAGGGGGAGATAAGCAGACACAGAGAAGACACGCAGCGAAAGGACACAGCAGCACAAGCAGCAAGGGGGGGGATAAATAAAATAAAATATATAAATCTTTAAAAAAATGAATAAATAAATAAATGAACTGAAACTCATATGAGAATTGACAACTGGAGATAAATATTTGATAGATAATTATTCAATGCATATTGGCCCCTCCTCTGTGTCAGATACTGTTCTGAGTGTTTAAGATATAATTGTATTTAATTTTAAGGCTTGCATTGTGAATACTCAGGCTTGTTTCTTTGGCATAAACTGAAGCCTTATGAAATAATTTATAAATATGACTGGATAAGTAAAAACAAGGTGAATAAAATAAACCAAACTGTAAACCTCAAGAAAGGAGGAAGCCTTGTCAAATCATAATTGCTCGTAGCACTTAAGTGATGTAATAGTATAATTAGAACATTTGTCGAGCTTTTCATGAGGTGAAAGGAATGATTTGATCCAAGAAAAACTGGCATTTTTCAATAAGCATGACATTTTGTCTTAGAGAAAGATTTACAGTTTTTTCTTTTATTACAAAGCATGTGGAATGTTCTGGTCCATCAGTTGGAAGGTATGGAAGTGGAGTTAAGTCTATCATCACAATAATACTTTGGTTTTACTTTACAGTGTATTATTTCTCTCTTTTGATTGAATTGAGAGGGTTTACATTGAATGAAAAGTGAATTCTAACTATTTGGATTGATGTAATTCCCTCAATGAAGAAATAACTGCTGAGTATGAGAAGGTACTAGTCAGGTTTGAGAGTTAGGAAATTCACTCCAAACCAAGAGATTGGGAATGACCTTAATTATTCTCTCCCTCATTTATTGCATTCAATTTTCCAAATAGCTTTTAAATTATACCGTTATAAAACTTATTATGAGGAATATGACACATTCGGAAAAGTGCATGAAAGATACAGCATAATAAATAATCCTAAAGCAAACACACATGTAACCACCACCAGCTGGTAATTTCATGTCATTATATAACATTTCCATCACCTCAGATACTCCTCCTATGCCCCTTTATCAATTCACTCCCTTCCTTATCTCTAGAGTTAAAAATTGTCTAGAGGGTTAAGGTGATGACTTCTCTGTTTTTCTTTGTAATGTTACCACCTCTAATATATACTCTAAAATAATGTTTAGTTTTGTCTGTTTTTTAATGTTTTATAAAGAAATAATACTGTATACATTATTTTAAGAGTTTATTCTTTTCATCAATATTAAGATACATGTGTGGGATTGTTTATGTGCATGTGTGTGTTTAACCCCAAATTGTTAATTTTCTTTGCTGTACAGTGTTCTATTTAGGCCTTGGAAACAGAAGCAATACAATTGCCTGGGGGAAATTGTCTTATTCTTGTCCAGTGCTGGCTTCTACTGACATTAAATTGTTCTTATTTGTTCCTATGGAATCTTCAGATCTCTCCACTGTTGTCAACTGAAAGGATCACATCCTCCTTTAATGACTACCAGATGATCCACTCCACATCCTTTGGTGCCATATATCCTCTTTGTGATCAAAAGGTAAGGGAGAAGAAGTTTGTGGACTGACCTTGGAAGGCGCACTAAGCGTGAAGCCATTGTGTCTTAAGTAAATGCTCATGAAATGGCTTCTACTGTACAGTAAGCTCCCAATAAGCAAGTGCACAAGGTAACATGTTCTGTGAATGCCAGTCATCCTTTTTTTTTTCTGAACCATCCACAGCTTGTTTAACAGGCCATGTACAAAGTTGCCATGAAGGCAAAGGTGGAGGCCAAGCATGGGCTTAAAAACATGGATTTCCCCTTGCCTAGGCTGGCCTGGCTCAGCTACTGCTAATGTGCCTTAATATGACACTCATTGCCAAGGACCAATCAGCCTGCCTTGTGAAAGGTTTATTATATTAGGCTACTTCTATTATGAGAAGAAATGTAATTTGTTGTTACAGAAACAGGCTTGTATTCTGGATATAGATTCTCCTTCCCTCCACGTAATACACTGCCAGCACAACTATGCATAGATTTTAAAAACGGCCTTATTCACCATAATAATATTCTGCATATATTGCTTCTTTTCCAAGGACACATTTCATAGGAAATGAAGAGCAGTGATGTGCTTATACCCAAGGAATGTAAATCAAAAACAGAAGGGACTAAAAAGTCAGTAAATACGGATAGAGTCAATTGATCAAGACGATGTAACAATTATAAATACATATGCATCTAATGGCAGAGCCCTAAAATATATTATGCAAATATTAACAGATTTGAAGGGAAAAAAAGAAAGTTCTACATTAACAATAGGAGACCTTAAGACACCACTTTCAATAATAGATAGGACTTCTAGACAGAAGGTCAGTAAGGAAATAGAAAACTTGACTGAAACCAAAAACCACTTGATCTAACAGACATATATAGAACATGTCACCCAACTGAAGGGGAATACATATTCTTCTCTATGAACATAGATCAGTTTCCAGGAGAGACCACATGTTAGGTCAAAAAAAAAAAGAAAAAGCTCAAGCTCAATAAATTTAAAAATGTTGAAATCATACAGTATATCTTCTCAGACCACAATGGAATGAAGCTAGAAATCAATAACAGGGAGAATTATAAAATTCATAAATATGTGAAAATTAAGAAAAGTACTCTTAAACAATGGTCAAAGAAGAAATCACAAGGGGGATTAGAAAATATCTTGAAGTGAATGAAAATCAAAATATGACATAACAAAACTTATGGGATTCAGCAAGGCAGTGCTGACAGGGAAACATATTGCTCAAAATGCTTACATTTTAAAAAAGAAGGATATCAAGGTAAAGACCTTACTTCACAACTGGAAGATATAGAAAAATAAAAGCTAATTAAACCCAAAGTGAGCAGAAAGAAGGAAATAACAAAGATTAGGGTATAGATAAATGATATAGAGAAAAACAATAGAATCAACACAAATGAAAGTTATTTTGAAAAGATCAATAAAATTGACAAAATTTTAGCTAGATTGAAAAAAAGAGAGATTGGGCACAAATAACTACAATGATAAAGAAAAGGTTGACACTATTATTAACCTCACAGAAATAAAAAGGACTGTAAGAGGCTACTGTGAACAACTGTTCACCAACAAATTAGACGACCTAGATGAAATGGACAAATTCCTAGAAACACACAAACTACAAATTCTGACTCAAGAAAAAATGGAAGATCTCAGCAAACCAATAACTAGTAAAGAGATTGAATCAGTAATCAAAAACTTCCCATAAAAGAAAATCTCAGGACCAGATGGCTTCAAATATTGTATTTGTCTAATATTCAGCAACTGATTATCTTCCCCACCCAATCTCTGCCTCCTGCCATCTCCCTCCTTTCAGTAACTCAAAATTTCAATCCTTCAGTTATTCAAGCAAAACAGTTAAAATCATCCTTCCTTGTACTCCTTCTCTAACCCTCCACATCTGATGTGACACTAAATCTTGGAAGCACCAACTTGAATATACATTTCAAATCTAAGTATTTCTCACTCAGAGAATTCAAAACATCATAAACTAATGCATTATTGCATCATAAACCTCACTGGTCTCCCTGCTTCTCTTTTGGCTTACACCCTCCCAATACCCCTAGTGCATCTTCTACACAGTAGTCAAAGTGATCAGTGAAAATCACATTGTGTCCTTCTGAAATTCTGTCAGAGAACCATTGTGTCTCCTATCCAAATTTAAGAGGATTAATAAAGGAACTAAATAAGTGAACCATATATTTAAAAATATTTTTCCCGTGAAAGTAGATAATTCTACTATTCTACAGAGGAAAACTTTCACTTTATTTATATTGAGAAAACATTGCTTTTTGGCACTCCAGAACATCTCTTTTCATTAAATTAGATAAAGAAATAAAGTAGACATCTGTAAATCACATTGCAACTTTGTCATGCTGAGATTCCTCCTCATAAGAGAGGAGCTTAAAAATATCTTGGATGGATAAAGGGTATAGAACCCGTTAATTCCTTGACTAACCATATATATTTCTGGTGATGCTTGAATGAAAAGACTGACATGATTGATGATAACTCTTATGGAAGTACATGTTTGTGAATATATTGTAAATTAAAGTGGACAGAAATGAGTGAGAGATACAAAATGAACACAGTATGGTTATCTTTACCAAAATTAGTAAACACTTTTTAAGGAAAGAAGGAAGATGGTGTAGCATTCTTCATAGGTACACAAAGTTAATTTTTAAAGCATCAGAGGGCAAAACTAACACTAAGCAAAGGCAATTCCAGGAAGGCAGAGTTTGGCCCAGGAAAAGAGATGAAAGATTACTATCTGCACCTCTATATTATTCTTGGATACATTATCTAGCATGACTGTGCTCTTAGTGTTCTCTTCTGAAAAGGGGTATTAGCAGGATTTTGTGAGAATGTGTAAATGAATGTAAAACACCTCATACAAATAATTCTACTTCATTCAACTCTTAAAATTTACCCTCCATCAATGAACCCTATAGCAAATTACTTCCTATTATTATGAATTAAAGTTGACTAGGGTAAATGTGTTAACATTCTTCTTCACAAAAGTCTTACACAATGAAATTCCTAATTTTGATCTGCATCTTGAGTCTGTTTATAGCAAGAGCAGTAAGAGAGATATCTGAGAAATCCCTTGGTTTTTTTTTTTCTCACCTCTTGTTAAAAAAAATCAGAATGATATTTTGTGGATTAATTTTTAAAACTCAGTAGTGAAAATGTATGAACTAAGTTACCATGACCTGAAAATCTTTTGATATTTTATTCTTTTAATTGAAAAGATTAAGTTACAAATATATCAAATATATAACAAAGTATAAAAATAATATAAATGAGTCCTGTTTACCCACTATCTCCACTGAACACATTGCTATGCTTGCTAGAATTCTATTGTAGTTGTGTTATTTGTAAAGAAATGTAATTCTGCCAACATTACTCTAGTTTCCATGGCCATATCTTGGCCCTCCCCATCACCCCACGTGTAGTTTAATCTTCCTAGCATTGTTCTTATCATTTTATTAAGAGCATTTTATTATTAATGTATTTATTAATTATAAATAATAAATTTTTTATTTTATTACATATGTAAATAGCCATTAGAACATATAGTATATATTATAACTATATTAGAACATATATTACATATCGGAACATATGGTATATATTACAAGCATATTAGAATATATTGTATGTTTCTTGGTGAGATCTTCTTAAATTTAATAATTAATTCCTATGGAATAGCCACTAAAATAAGCTTCTTCATTCAACCTTTATACTTTGAAGATTAATCCATGCTGTCACTTAGACTTAATTCCTTTATCTATAGCTTAAGGTTTGGTAGATCATACAATTTAAAGCATGATATTTTAGCCAAAGTATAAACTCAGATTCCATATGAGATCATTGAGATCATATGGGATTCATCATATGGGAATGAGATCGAAAATTTCATTCAAGGCCTTGTGGGGAGGTCTACAAACATTATTTTATTAAAACATCTGGTTAAAAAACTGAGGATTTACCCTTTTATAAGCACATTTATTTATTTACAAATTAGATCTTATATTACTGTAGATATATATATATATATTTATATAAGTATCTAACATTTACCCCCAAATAAAAATAATATAGGTGTTATTAGTCAGCCAAAGGGGTGCTGATGCAAAATACCAGAAATCTGTTGGCCTTTATAAAGGGTATTTATTTGGGGTAGAAGCTTACAGTTACCAGGCCATAAAGCATAAGTTACTTCCTTCACCCAAGTCTATGGCCATGTGTTGCAGCAAGATGGCTGCCGACATCTGCAAGGGTTCCGGCTTCCTAGGTTCCTCTCTTCCCGGGGTCTGCTTGTGTCTGGGCTCAGCTCCTCTGCTATCTCCAGGCGGTCAGCTGTAGACTATGAGGCTCTCCAGGCTTTGCCTCTCTCCACAAGGCCAGCTGTAGACTATCAATCAAACAGCTCGTCTCTTTTCCTGGGGCCTTCTATCCTTCCTCACCACCAAGCTACTCTGTGTGCTTACTTCCCCGGGCTCCAGCATTAAAACTGCAACTCAAAACTCCAACTCTGTCCTTTGCCATGTCTTTTATCTGAGTCCCCACCCACCAAGGGGCGGGGACTCAGCACCCTACTGATGTAGCCCAATTGAAGCCCTAATCATAATTTAATCATGCCCAGAGGAACAGACCAGTTTACAAGCATAATCCAATATCTATTTTTGGAATTCATAAATAATGCCAAACTGCTACAATAGGATAAGAGAAAATTATGTTTATATAAGTAGAGTTTCTGAGATATTCTAACTGCACCATTGGATAATACTGTACACTTTTTCTTTGAGGGAGAGGGGATGACCACAGATTTAAATAAGCAGTGAGAAGAAAGAGTAAGGATATCAGGGAAGGTCAAGAGACACTTAATTTTCTCACCATTCTTAGATAAACATTCTAGAATAGGAAATAACCCAGTTTAAAAAAATTAATTCAAATAAGTGTAACATAAACCATTTTCCTTTTTCTCTTAATGGGAAGTCATTGTAAGCAAATCCAATCCAGTTGGTCCCAAGGGAATATTTTGAAAATTTTTACATTTCAGTATAATTAATAACACTACATTCTTTTTCATGAATTTACAGTCACAGATTTTTTTCAAATTCATCCACTGTTTAAGATCTTTATTAAGTAAGTTTATCTAAAATCATTCTTAAAATTAATGTAAAATATTTCCCTCTTTCTTCTGTGGCCACTTCACCATAGAACATTTTTTAACCTGATGTAATTCAACATGCTGGGAAGGTGTCAGGGGCGTCAGAAGATTTTCCAATGAGCTTTCCTTTCCTATAGCAAAGTTCTCCTCAATCACAGACGTCATCATCAGCCCATTTCTGGGAAAGCTGAGGGTGGGAGTTTGTATCCTGCCTGCCCATTGTCCACAACAAATCTGTACAGGCTGCTGAGCAAGAAGAGGAGATTATTATTGAAGACCATCACTCTTTTTTTTTTTTTGTCTTTTCACTTTTTTTTATTTTTAAAGAAGCGTTAGATTACATAATGTTACATTGAAAATATAGGGGATTCCCACATACCCCACACTCTCCCCCTCCCACACTTTTCCCCATTAACAACATCTCTCATTAGTGTGGAGCATTTGTTACAATCGATGAACACATTGTGAAGCATTGCTACTAACCTAAGACCATCACTCTTCATGGAGAAAGGACTGGTGCCAACAATCTAGGGTAAGCAAAGACTGAATGTACTTGAGGATCTCAGAATTAAAATCAGCAAACCACATGGAAGAATGTTCTTCTATACATCAGTATAGACATTTTATTCCTTTTTTATATTTTCCTTGATTTTCCTTAGTATTTAAATGAATATGAACATGATCAAACTGAACACCTGATTACAAACACTCGCCCTCATTTTCTGGTGATCAATATATCTCCATTTTGAGTACACCATTAATGGAAACAAGATAACCCTGAATCTAACAAATCAGGCCTAATTTTTTTGTTCTAAATATTTAATAAACTCAGACTAAATATTTGCGATAAGCAGTATAGTGCAGTGGTTTAGTGATTAAATAGTGTGGATCCTGTAATCTGACCAATACATTTAAACTCATATTCAGTAATTAATATTTTAACCATATTGCTCAAGGAAAGTTATTTAACTTCTCTGGACTTGGTTTTCTCATCTGTGAAAGTGGGACTATGATAGTACTAACCTAATAGTATTGTGAGTACCATATGTGATTATATAATATATCTGTAATGTAGTAAAACCTTCCTAAATGTTATTATTGCTAAATATTGCTAAAAATAAAATGTTTCCTTGTTTTGTCAATAAAATATAAGACAATTAATTATGGAAAAATGTTCATTTCTGGCCAAGCCCTCTGATTTATTAAAAATAATATAAAGAACTTTTCCAGAAACATTTTAACATCAACTTAGCCTTCTGCCTTTCCATAGCAATAAAAGCTCTAAAAATTAGTGTTGCTCGCCTGTTATACAAGCATTATCTTTGATGCTTTCACATAAGATCTATGATTTTTTACAAATAGAGTAAAAACATTATCCTGGCTTCTAGTATAATTTTTTTAAACCTATATAAGTAGAATAATACTGTAAATACAGTTGTTTTTTTATTCTTTCATTCAACATGATTTATGCATATTCTTATTCCTATGGATATTTAACAATAGGTTATTTTTCCTGTTGTATAGTATTTCATTGTATAAACACACCACAATGCATTTATCCATTCTACTGTTGGGAAATCTGTCATTTCTAGTTTTAAGTTAATATAAATAATGCTTCTATGAACATTCTTTTATATGTCTTTTGGTGAGCAAAATGCATGCATTTATTTTGGAGGGGAATTGTTTGGTCATAGAGTAGGTATAGGCTCATTTTTAGTAGATCATATTAAAAATTTTCCAAAGAAAATTTTTCTCCCACTGGGTAGTTAGTATCCAGAAATATGAAGCAATTTTATTGAAAATAAATTGGTGCTATAAAGTCTTATATTTGCCTTTCTTGAGAAAGCAAGGAGTATTTGTTAAAATTTTATTTGAACATTGTTATCTAAAATTGTTTTTGAAAATTAAAAACTCATGGGAAATTGTCTCAGATATCAATTATTATAACTTTTGTTTTATACTTCTAATTGAAAGTAATTCTCAATTATTACTTTCTACTAAATACATTACCATATGTTATCCTATTCTAGTAGGTTAAAAAATATTAATACCTTGACAACTGAATTTTAAGGTCTTTGAAAAAATTCACTGAAAAGACTTCTACATAATATACTTAAATGAAAGTTGGAGAGGAAAGCTAGAATTTTTAACCTTCTTACAATGCCCAAAATAAACTCTTTTTTTAAAAAAATTTCTTTGGCTACTTAAAGTCAATATCCTTCTCTTAAAACTAATGTTCAAAAAAATCATCAAAGATTAAAACCAGTGAAAGCAAATATATTATTAACAAATATTTACTGAGATACTAAAATGTACAAGGTGGTATAATTTTATGTTAATTTTTTAAATATTTGTATATATCAAGTGGGATTTAACATAAAATGTTAATCTGATTCTGACATTACACTAAATTTGGCCTTTGTTTATTATCAGTTCTTGCCTGAGGCATGTACAAAAGTTTTGAATTAGATTATCAAAGTACAGTATTTTAAGTATAATAGTTATCAATAGATCAAGCATGATGCAAAAAAGGAAAGTTATTATGTTGGTATGGTAGGTTGAATTATGTACTTCAGAAAAAAAAACCTGCTCTTAATCTTAATCCCGTTCTTGTGAGTATGAATCCACTGTTAATAGGACGTTTTGATGTTATCAGGTGTGGCCAACTGAATCAGAATGGATCTTAATCCTATTAATGAAGACCTCATAAAAAATGTACATTAACATACATTTTGTATGTTAATGTACATAATATATCTTAATGTTACAAGATGTTAATATCAGGGAAAAATACAACCAAAGCAAAATATGGACAGTAGTATATAGTAATATATTAATTCTTCCATTAAGGGTAAAAAAATGGAAATATACCCAGTGAAAGAAACTAGACAAAAGGTATTACATATTGTTTGACTCCATCTATACAAAATAAAAATACAAATAAATTAGAAAGATGGGAACAGAATAGCAGCTATGTACAGTGGAGAAAGCATAGAGAGCTTGAGAGGTGATTATTAAGGGGTAGAAATTTTTTTTGTTTGTTTTTGGCTTTTTAATTATTATTACTGTTATTGGAATGATGAAAATGCTCTAATAAGGATTGACATGATGAATGCACAACTATGTGATTATACCAAATACCATTGATTATACACTTTGAAATATATTATATAACAATATAATAAAAGAAATTGTTCCACCTTATCTTTTGGTGAGCCAGCATGATTGGTTACAGTCTGCTTGTTCTGAATTTAAAAGATTTGGGTCTTCAGCAGTGGTGGTTAAATCACATTTCAAAGTCTGATTAGTAAATGCATACAATAGGTTTCATTTACTTAAAATAGAAGTAAAAATAATGAAGATTTATTTAACTATTCTCTCTAATCACCCAAACTGCTGATATGTCTAACTACCCACAATCTGAATCACTGACTTTGATAAATTATGTTTCTGTCTGACTTGTCCTGAAGTTGCAGAACAATTTGGCCTAATGATACTAAACTATCTGCTAACAACATGAATCAGAGAGAAGACTTTAATTTGGCATGTATTCAGCTTTCTTTCTCATACATGGTGTATAAAAAAGAGAATGATGTGAATATTCTCGCTGTCCTGATTTTGTGATAATCAGGGTAGGCTAAACATTTGCTATAATAGAAACCATGCATGTGTCCCCAGACCTAGCTTTCTCCCTAGGTCTGGTTTTTAGAAGGCTGGTGATAAACTAAGCCTGACTTATTATATGACCATCCTGTATGGGAGATGACTGTAACTCTAGGTATCTTTGGTCAACCTTAAGAGATATAGCAGGGGGACAGATGTGGCTCAAATGGTTGAGCCTCCATCTCCCATATGGAGGGACCTGGGTTTGATCCATGGGACCTCCCACTAAAAATTTAAAAAAGAAAATATAGAAGGCACATGGGCCGCCAGGCCCCGCTAGAGGGTGGGCCCCCCAGGCCCTACACATGGGTGCACTGCCAGGCCCCATGAGCGAGTGTGCTGTCAGGTCCCGTGTGCAGGTACGCAGCCAGGCCCTGTGAGCGGATGAGCCCCCCAGGACCCGCACATGGGTGCATCGTCAGACCCCGCGAGCCGAGCAGCAAGGTGATGACGTAACAGGAGAGTGAAACAAGGGAGAGCCAAGGCGAGACGTGCTGAGAAACCAGGAACTAAGGTGGTGCAGGTGGCAGGACGCCTCTCTCCCACTTTGGGGTTTCTGAGGATCGAATCCCAGTGGAAACAGGAGGAGCAGGATGAGAAGAGAGGGCAGGAAATGGACACAGAGTGTTGCCCAGTGAATGGACACAAAGACAGCAGGAACGGTTGGGGAGGGGAGGAATAAAATGGATAAAAGTAAATAAATAAATAAATCCTTGAAAAGAGAAAAAGTATGGGAGAGTAAGATACAGACTATAGTTGGTAGTGGTACTTTGACGATGCTCTTTTGTAGTTTCTTGCCAAATGTTTCACAACAATGCAGGGTATTTGTGGTGGGGTGATTTGTGGGGGGCCCTGTATGATGTTATGCATGTTTGTTTTGTGGGTTCACAATGTTTACTGAACACTTAATGTTTATGTATATTCATGTATGAATGATATACTTCAATGGATTGTTTAAAAAAAAAATGTATAGGGTATTCCCACTTCCTCCCCCTCCCATATTTTCCCCTATTAATATCTTATATTAGTGTAGTACATTTGTTACCAATATTGAAGTATTGCTACTAGCCAAGATCTATAGTTTACAGTTTGCACTATGTAGTTTTATAGATTTTGACAAAATGTATAATGGTCTGTATCCACTATTGCAATATCATGCAGAACAATTCCAATGCCCTAAAAATGCCCCATGTTCCACCTATTCTTCCCTCCCTCTCCCCTCAGAACCTCTGGTAACCACTATCTTTATATCAAAGTTGTAAGTTCTTCTATTATTACAACATTAATAAATCTACTTTGGTCTGTGGGGGAAAAAAAAAAGAGAATGATTCTACTTTCATGGTTACCAATGTAAAAAGAGGTAAAACTCAACGGATGGTTTTTCCAATAGCCCAGATGTGTTTGATTTATTCTTCATTTAATATTTTAAATAAATATTTACTGAGCACCTATTATATGCTACACATAAAATAGAGGTGCTGAAGGTAAGTACCTGCACTAATATGACAAATTTCCTCTTCTCATGGGCCTTAGGGTAAGGGAGACTGTTAATAAATAATGAAGTTGGTAGCACAATTTAGATATTGTTATGAAGAAAAAACCAAAGCAGGTTAAGCTGACAGGTACTGACAGTGGGTGGTGGGTCTGTTTAAGATAGGGGGGTCAAGGTGGGCCTCTCTGAAGAGGTAACATTTGAAAAGAGGTCTAAAAGTGCAGAGATACACTTTTTTTTTTAAGGAGGTACCAGGATTGAACCGGGGACCTCCTAAATGGGAAGGAGGCACTCAACCACTGAGCTATATTTGCTCCCTACTTCAAGGCTCATACCCATTGTCACATGTATCAGAACCTCATTCCTTTTTATGGCTGAATAATATTCCATTGTATGTATATACCACATTTTTGTTACCCATTCATCTGTTCGTGGACCTTTGGGTGGTTTCCACCTTTTGGCAATTGAGCATAACACAACTAGGAACATCAATCTACAAATATCTGTTAGTCCCTGATTTCCATTCTTTTGGGTATGTACCTAGAAGTGGGATTATATTTTATACAATTCTATACTTAATATTAAAAGGTACTGCCAAACTGTTTTCCGTGGTGACTGTACCTTTTTATACTCCCACCAACAATGTGTGAGAGCTCCTATTTCTCCATATGCTTTCCAACACTTGTTATTTTTGGGTTTTTTTTTAAATAGTGGCCATTTTTGTGGGTGTAAAATGACATGGCACTGTGGATTTGATTGCATTTCCCTAATGGCTAATAATGTTGAGCATCTTATAATGTGCTTTCTGGCCATTTGTATAACTTCTTTAGAGAAATGTCTATTCAAATCTTTTGCCCATTTTTAAATTGGGTTGTTTTCCTTTTTCTTATTGAGTTGTAGGATTTCTTATAAAGTTTGGAGAGTAAGCCATCCTCAAATATGTGGTTTCAAAAATTTTTTTTCCTATCTATAGACTGTCTTTTTACTTTCTTGATAACGTTTCTTGATGCAAAAAGTTTTAAATTCTGATGAAGTCTCATTTATCTACTTTTTCTTTTGTTGCTCATGCTTTTGGTATAAAGACTAAGACACCATATGCAAGTTTTCATTGTGGATAAAATCATCAGATATTTATGTAAAGGAGAAGGCGATCAACTCTGACAAATGCAAAAACAGGATGATGCAGAAACAGGATTCAAGTATGATGCCTGCAAACGCCTTCACTTCTCTCCAATCAAGTTATTAAAGATTACTGAAAATTAATAGAAGCAAAGAAACTTTCAAATAAAATATATGAAATATGCTTCTTTGTATTGTCTAATTTCAATCCCTACAGCCTCATTATAAGGTCTATTTCTAATAAAAGCTCCTTTTGAAGAATTAAAACAAACCATCCTGTGATGGCTCTGGAGAAATCTTAAGAGCAGTTTTCATATGTATGCCCTAAAAGAAGAGCAATTTGGGGAGGAGATGAAAGACACTGCTTTATTTTTGTGCAATGTAATTTCAAATACATAAAGTTTTTTATTGTGGAACACAGAGTCCTACTTTACACAGGCCCAAAGGTCTCAATTCTTTAACTTATATGCAAATATCAGTTTCCCAGTTATTTAATTATGTTAATAGTTTTGCTAAGATTTCTAATAAATCTTCCACACACTTCAAATTACAAAACTAAATACAGTAATCTCATTATGTGGCCTTTATTTGCCTAATTTATTATGAAGTTTCCCTTAACTCTTAACTCCAGCAATCTAAAGGGTCAGGAAAATGACACTACACAAAGGACAACCTTCAAAGATACCAGCTGCAGGAATAGCTATGAAATGATAGAGTCTAACTTAAGTGCCTCCCAGCTCAGAGCCCTATTTCCAGCTATTTTATTCCTTCCTGAACTTGATCTCACCCTAACCATAACCCTAATCCTAACTCTAAGCCTGACCCTGACCCTGGTCTCACAAGGTACCTGACAATGTGCTTGACCTTCCTCAAGTTACTTCTTTCTTGGTGTGGCCTGCACTTACATCTCTAACCTTCAGAGGTTCTATGTCCTTCAAACGTATTCATTTAGGTAAATGTTTAAGCATTTCCTTTTCAAGGAAAGGCAGCAATTTAAACAGAGCTTTAAGCTCTAATATGAAAAGGCTGCATTTGAACAGTGTTCAATAGCTCTATTCAAAATGAAATCACACTCTTCTGGGGAAATTTCTGGCATCAGTAAGCAGATGATAAATAGAATTCATGGATGGAAAAACATCTGGCTTTTGAAATCACAAAGCCATGTAAACAGATGACAAAAATACTGCTCAATTGTGCCTTTGGTTATGTACACAGGTGGCTGGTCTCTGGCCTTTTTGGTTTTAGAGTACCAACAATGCCAGCATTGTCCGTGAGATGCCGTGATAATCCACTGATGGATTATTTGGGGGTGAATTCAGTTCTCTGACTTTTCCTCATGACCTTGTTTCCTTTGGCTTTCCTCCAGGTAGCAACCAAGGTGTCCCTGTTCTTGTTTGTGCATGTTTTTATGTCTTTATTGGTTCTGTCATCACATTTATTTTCCTTGTACTAAACTTTAATCCCTAGAATATGCCTGTGGGTGAATTTTTCCTTTTTACCATAAATCACCTATTAGTCTGTGGCCTTCAGAGTGGAAATCCTTCAGAAGCTGACATATACCTCCTAATGTTGTTGGGGCAACATTTTGTAAGCTAAGTTGACATCAAATTTTTAAGCATTTAAGAGTCTATAAATCTGCCACATTAAAAAAATACCACATCTAGATTTTAACTGCTTCTCACTGCAAGGGATACCACCAAATTGCCCCACCTTTCAGGTGGTCCCAGGTGTTGGCATTACTTGATAAACAGTAAAAAACAAACAAATGATATATATCCATCACATATTAGTTTGCATAATTAGATTTCAATAGACATGAGCTCCTCTGATAGAAGCAGTTTGAATATATTCTGAGTTTTTCAACTCCATACTTGACTTACAGAAAAACTACCAGTCCTCATCTACATTTACGATAACCAGTGAGCACCATAACCACAAATACACCCAATTAATTTGTTCTGTAGGCCTAGCATCTGCATCTTTTCTGATTTCTCCAATGCATCCAGTAGGCAGAGAGAAAGTTTGAATAATCTACAGTTGTTTGAAGAAGTATTTTCTATGGTTTGGGCCTAACAGGTATAGATAATTAATAACTCATGTTAAATTATGGTTTCTATTTTTATTAATAAAAAAAGAATTACACTGAAGGGAAAAACCAAAACACCAAATATATGTGTGCGTGCTGGAGAGAGTGCCCTCCTGTGGTGATGCACAGGCAGAGCCTGCATGCTACTAGAAAATGTCCCTAATCTGCTTTATAACGGTCAAGCAGTTATGTCTTGTCATAGTGGCCATCCTGTGCCCATCAGAGCCATCACTAATCATTATAGCCTTAAAATCCATTTCAGCACAACACTCTCAGTAGCTAAATACATTCACTTGTGACTGGCACTTAAGAAAAAAATTCACTTTCTTTAATTGGCCACAGACCAGGTTAGGCAAAATACACAGGCAATCAGATTCATTAGGGGCTAGTAAAACTCATTTGTTCATGTCTCTGATTTCATATTTTATTCAGTCGTTTTTTTACATTTTAATATTTCTATATGAATGACTTGACTGTCCAACAACAAGCAACTAGGAAGAAAAACTTAATCCTGCAACCGTAGCACATCGCCATCCATGTGTTCTCAATCTCTATCTCCCTCTCTTGCTCTCTCTCATTCATCGCACTCACACACATGCACTGTGTTCATGGACATCATTTCATTTATGAATTGCTTGGCCTGTTTCCTTTAGCTCATTCTTATTAAGACCATCTCATGATAGTTATTCTACCATATCTCTATCAAACACCTGTATTACAAATATAGTCATACAATTTGCAAATCAGATTGACTCTATGAGTAGTTGGTGGGCCTGGAGATTTTGCATCCTAAAATAAAATAACTGACAAAATATGAATAGCCATAAAAAATCATTAAAGCTAACCCTCCCATAGCTGGTAGTTTTTCAAGAGTAAAGCTGTAATTAGAAATCATAGACATCTGACAGCATCATGACTATCATTAAGTCAATGGAGCCTTAAAGAGGTGCTAAAATATCAATCAACGGAGTTATCAGATTTAAAGTTCAAACGAAAGCTGTGATTGGTCACTAATTTGACTACTCATTACGGAAATCAAGTTCCTTGTATTGAAGAGCATGAAAAGTTGAAGGACTGAGATGATTGAAGTGAGACTATTAGTAATAATAATTATTATGATGATGATAGCTTCTGTTTAATGAGTGTCCACTATATGTCAGGTACAGTTCTTAGTGCTTCCTATGATGATGTTTAGTTACCACAATAGTCCCACAAGGCAGATGCTATTAGCCCTGTTTTACAGAGACCAGAAAACTAGGGCCTTGAGAATGTAGGTGGCTCACATGAAGTCACCCAGGTCATAAATTGCAGGGCTGGGGGGTTCTGATTTCAATGAAATACACTGCCTCCCCTGGAAAGTAAGCTGGAAGAAAAAATCCTAGGAAAAAGCATTTGTAGGATTAAAGAAGGGTTTAAGGAGGAAGATGGAAACAGAAATAAAACTTACTGAGATTCATGTTTCAATTCTTACAATACTTTATGTAAGGTCAGAATATATCCATTACAGTTGTTCTTAAATTCTTGTCTCCAAGTATATACAAATGAATGTCAGAATAGGAAAACTCAATAGATAAATCCCTATCCTGTGCAATCAATAACATCCTTAAAGACATCAATGACTTTCAGGTCTTACAGGTAGTAAATGGTAATGTCCGGATTAGAGCACAGGTCAGCCCTGTCTTCTTGCCACACCACCAATTCAGGTATATTCTGCAATCTTGTCCTGCCTTCAAGCTAACCTTACTCAAATCCATCCACAACACTGCTGCCAGTGTGGTCTTGCAAAAGCACAAACCTGACAGTGTTGTAAATTCTAGCTAAATTATACTGCAGAAACAAACAACTTCAAAATCTCAGTAGCTTAAAATTATGATATATTTCTCTTTCACACTACATTTTCACTTTGGGTCAAAATTCAAAGCTTTGTTCCACATTGTTGTCATTTGGGGATACAGATTGAAGGAACTCAAGTTGATGGAAAAGCTACCATCTGGAACACTGCCAGTGGTCACTGCAAATAGAAAGAATGAATGATGAATTATCTTAAATCTTCCAGTCAGAAGTAATACATGCCATTTCTGGTCAGATTTAACAGGAAAAAGCAAGTCATTTGATCAAACACAAATTCAAGGGCTGGCAAACACAGCTATCTATATGCCCAGGAAAATAAATGGAAATGTTTGATAGCACCAATGACTAACACATGTATCCTATACTTAAGTGAGAAATGCTAACTACCAAAAAATGAAGTCCAAGCACATTTATTTATCTTAGAAAACCCTCTGTGATATAGTCTCTGGCGACCTGTTGCATCTCATCTCCCATCTATCTCCCACAAGTATCCTATATTCTAATTATCTTGACTCAGTAACTATTTTCTCAAAGTACCGAGCTATTTCATGCCCCATATGTTTGCACATGATGTACAATCTTTTTGGAATTTTCATTGCACCCTATGTCTCTCTAGGTGAGTCCTTACTCTTCCTTCAGGGCAGAGATTCCCACTATATAAGGTTTTTTCAGGAAACACTATCCCTGATCCACATGTACCTTGGCCTTATGTCTATTATATCCTCATTAAATTGTATCACACTCATTTGTTCATATGTAATTCTCATTTATTAGATTGTAAGTTCTCTGAGTGCAGCATCTCTGGATCATTGCTAGTACCTAATAAATTATGTCTGATTGAGGAGTTAAGCCACCTGCATTTTAATAGGGGATACCAAGATTCAGCAAAGAAGAATAAATCATTATTATTAAACTATCAGTAATATACCAGGAGATATCTGGGGGGGGCGGGGAATGGGGAATAGGCATATGGGAAGTAAGTAGCTTTTAATTCTTTACCAATAAAGCTACTATTTTTCTAAGTACTCCTCTTTTTTATGTCACCTGGTAATTTTAAGTTGGAGTGGAGGGCTGTACATATGTGAATCATTTGGGAGATTTTTTTTTCAAACTCCCCAGTCCTCTTATAGACTACTCCTTGGGGAATTTGGGTGTGGCAAATTTCTAATAAAATGCTTTATTGAGAATCACTATTATGGTGAGAAATGCATTTTCTCACTTAGTAGCATGTACTTTACATTGATAATCTGCAAATTAAGTATAAAATTTCCCCCACTTTACAGGAAAGGAAATAGGTTTAGAGAAGTTAATTAACTTGCCCAAATTTACATGGCTACTAAGGGCCTGAAATAGATCTCAAAGTCAAGACTTTTTGATGAAAAACCATACTGTCAACATGCTGTCAACAAAATAAAAGTAGGTACATCCAGTAAACCATGAGTAATTTTTTCATACTCATGCATCAGTGGGAGATGATGTTCTAATGACTTACCCACATTCAGTTTTATCAGGAGTCTTATCTTCACAATATCTTTACCCAAAGTGCACTGATAAATTATGAACTTCAAACCTGATCACTTACGTACGTGATAGTTTGGGGTACTTCTGAAATTATACTTGATGGACAGCTGCCATTTTTTGTTTAAGTTTAGGGCCTACTCTTGGCCTTGTGCTTCATGCTGGTTACACATTCAGAAATCTCGTGATCGTCACCACCCTTACCCCCACCAGCAAGTCATTGGGTAGTGTATGTTTCTGAATTCTTTGTTAACTTGACATTTAAAGAAAAAGAAAAACATATTTGTTTTCTAGGAACTTTTTCTGCCAAGAATTTCCTAATACAATGAACTGGCAGTGATTTTTAAAACATATTCTTCTAAATACACCCAATTAGCCCCAGGCCATGCCTTCACAATTATTACTTTCTGCATGTGAAGTGTATCTGTCTGTGCCAAAAGAATTTTTGTCTGAAAGCTCATTTAATCTTTAAATCTAAAAATCAGTTCTCTGAAGTACTTATGGAATATAGAACTAAGAACTTCATTCCTACCACCAAAAATAATGATTTTATATTTTTTCTATGACATGGAAATATTAAAAGTGTCTCAAAATTTTATTCAGAATGGAAATTTTATTTGGTTATTCCAGCTTTCAGAGATACCTGAGCTTAGAATTTATGTAAAGGACCTAAGCAAATGCAAAGGGCTTGTTTCAACAATAAAAAACGCCTATGATCTTGCTTCACTGGGGCAAATAGTTATCAGGCCTACTGAGCAAATTTTACCACTCAGAGAAATCAGCATGGGTAATTACTAAAGAAAGAGTGCCCTAAGCAGTTAAGCTTGCTTCTGCCTGAGGAGAACTTGCAACCAACCAAGTCAGGTTACCTCAAAATCATTACATATCATTTAATTTGCCTTGGTTTATAAGAGTCATTTCAACCCAACATAAAACTTATTCAAAATCCAGGCTTAGACAACCCATCCTCATTATTCAATTTGAGGCTCAGATACTTTGCAAATCATTACACAATGTTTATTCATGTACTACATTAGTCTCCTTTGCAGAAATTAATGGCCACTTTTGTGAATCTTTCTTGATAATGGTCTTTCAACCCTTCATACCATCTGGGTTAAACCTATTTTGTAGCACTTTTAATTGAATTTGATATTGCCAGAGCACCATTTTTTTTTTAATCTTTGTCTTGGAAATGGCAGCATAAGAAAGTGGTAAATTCCAGAATATTGTAAAGTATGCATCACAACACAAAGAAACATTTTAATAATGTATTATCAATGAGAGCCAATTTTCTTCAGTCTTATATATGGATGCTACAATAGGCTGCAAGACAAGAAAAAGATCTTTTTAGAAATGTAAGTTCAGACAGAGGCAGAAATACCATTCAATTCATTAACTGGGATAAAAAAAATGTGCACATGTATGAAAATACAATTATGTGTTTCAATATAATTTGGTTATGAAGAACAGGACTTTGAAGTTGGACTGACATCAATTCAGATCCCAGCCCTGGGACACATTAACCTTGACCTGGGGAAGATTTCCTAATCTTGGTGAGCAATGTTTTACTCATCTGTAAAATAAAAATATCATATCTAAAACTTAAGATTGTGGTGAGGATTAATACATTTGAGCAGATTTTTATAAATAAAGCACTTTATTTACCTGGCACAATCTGTATGTTAAATTAATAATATATTATTTTTACTCTAACATTAGTGTCCTTCAGTAATAGGTGCTGAATGTGATGTTTTACAGAAGTGTGCAAGTAAATGTCTTTGTGCATGGTATACATACTATACAGAGAGAAAGAGATAATGTGAGAGCAAGAACATACTCTGGAAGATAATAGCACATACATTTAACGATTTAATGATGCAGCCACTGTAGTCATAAGTTTGATTTAAGAAAGAAAATAAAATCCTTTGAAAGTTATGTTACTATTTATCAAAATTCACAACAACTTCTTATTTGATTAAAACAGAAATTCAGTGGTAATTTATAAATGAATTCTGGCTGCATTTGTGAAAGCAGTCCTGATGAAGAAAGTTGTCTGTGGCACTGGTTTATTAGTTCTTGGCTTCTGTTGCTTTAATTGACTGTTTTCACAAGTGGAAAAGATTCTTGGAAAAGGAATAGAGAAAATCATACTTCCTTCATTGAATGTGACCTGAACAATAAGCATTGTCATTAGGTGACCTTCATGATTGAAAATCAGCTGAGGACTGTTCAACTGTAGATTTGGAACAACAATCCTGGATATATTTCCTCATATTAGAATGAGAATCTTAAAGCTTTTGGAGAAGCAGAAATAAATTGTATGGCTTAGTAACTCTGTCTTAGAAAACTGCAAAATGATCTAATAGACAAGCTTCAGAAAATCCAGAAATGTGGAGATATTGTTTATAACAGAATATTATATGCCAGAGATTAGATTATTCAAGACATCTGGGGAGTCTTCAACAAATGATGAGAAAAATATTAAACAATAGATTCCATGAAATTCATTTAATGTATCTAAAAAGTGCATGGAAAAAATTACTCAATATCTCATTCTTGTGCAAACCCATAGACTATGGTATTAAACAAGTATGTGTTTTGGAAACAGACCTCCTGACTTCAAATCTGAGCTCCACTACTAAAAAAGTATGCTAGTTTGGGCAAATTACTTAACCTCTCTTAGTCTCAGTTTCCCTTTAAGTATACTGGTGATACTGATAACTTTGATGATTTTTATGAGGATTAACTGAGAAAATGCATTTAGAAAACATAGAGATTAGCTGACACATGGCACTAAACCAGATTTAGCTTCCCTTATTTCTTAATACCTACAGCTTCAGCATTAATTATGGATGTTAATGTTATTAAATCATATAAAATAAATGACTTAGTATGTCATTAAATAAATATGAGCAATAAAGATATATTATTTAAATATTTCAAGCCTTATCCATTATCTGAAGGCATTAATATGCTGTAGTCAGCTCATATGCCTCTTGAGAGCCAAATGTTAAATATTTAAGAATTTTACAAGCCAGATGGTAGCTTTAAATTGGCCATGGTGAGAGTATTTACACTATGGAAATTGGGAAATGTTACAGATCAGGGCTTTTTTTTTCCTTTTTTTTTCTTTTTTGGTCTGAGAGCTGGTTTACTAGCACACCACTGCCTAAAGGAAAGGATAGAATTTGAGAGAAAGAGAGGTTGATTAAAGAAAAAGGATTCTTCTTAATAATACTTTGGATTAATATTTTGGTTTTTATAAGGATATTTTGATTAAAGAACTAATTAATTAACTATATATGTGTATATAGTATGTAATTCCTTAGCCTACTTCTACATTAGTGTCCTGTGGATGTTCTACTTCTAATATCACACTGCCTCTTTGCTTTTTCACTTTTTTCTTATGCATCCAATTACCAGGCTGGCATTTATTAGAATAGATACTCCTGTGTGTTATGCATCATTCATTTATTCATTCAGCAAGCAGCTATTCAGAGCTTACCTTATGAGAGGCTCTGGAGGTGCTCAGGGTGCTTTATAACATGACACCTAGCTAACTAACATCAGTGCTTATCCTTTGCCCAGAGCAGTAATCATCTCAAAAACCCTATGAATTTATCCCCATTTTACAGAAAGGGAAACTTAGTCCCAGAGAGGCTTAATTGCCCACAATTCAAGGAAATTGCTGTTGGCACAAGCAGAATGTCTCCAGAGTCCATGCTCTTCAACCCTATCCTATATGGTCCCTCCTTGAGATTACTGGAGTTAGAAACAGATAAAAACAAATGCAATAAACTGTAGAAATGATGGTCTTCAGAAATTAAATTTCTATCGATCAAGTTTATCCTGATCCTAACTTGGTACTACACAAACGCATACAGTACTGAACTTTCTGCTGGATGTTCTGCGAAATTGCCAGGTGCCTCTTACCCTGGAGAGATTTCTATTCTCTCTGGAACTTGGGCAATGGTTTTCAAAGGCAGGGTGAAGGAGAAGTTTTATAAAACAGTCTATGAAAATAATTACCAGCAAAAGTATCCCACTATGGATTCTATATGCATCACCTCAGGTGTTTTTGTTTTTGTTTTGTTTTGTTCTGTTTTGCTTAACCATTTTATGCCCATTATATCAGGTAATATTGGATCTTATATAATATATGCTTATTTATTAAAGTATATAATGGTAATAAGTAAACTGAGAAGTTTAAGTCTGCATATTAGATAGTGGCCTAAGGCACAAAGATAGCATGCAAGAATCAATACATGGCAGATGGGATTAAAGAGTTAGAGGCAATTTCCCAGAAATAACCCATACTCCATAGGAATTCAGACCTGGGTAAGTAATGAGAAATAATTATATGTGATGAATTATGATGAGGTCTTTCTAACATGTCACTCAGAGGTAATATTTTCATGACCAAAGCCTTAGCAGGAAAATATAGCTAATGTAATATGTAGACTATATTTAGCAACCACAGTATAATGTTTTTGTAGCAAAAGCAAAGTTGGTACTATATTAATGCTAAAGTTAAACAAAAATAATATAGAGTTTGGCTTTGTGAGATATTAATATGATTAAGCATTTTTTCTCTTCTTTATTTTTTTCATTAATAAAGAGACCTTGACAAGGTCATTTAACATATTTGTGTTCATCTGTGTATCTTTCTGAACACTAGAGGAACAACTGAATTAGTAGTTGGAATTAGATGAGATAAAAGTGCCTGGAAAGAACATTTTAGGAGTAATGTTTCTATAACTTGTTGAGCTGCATTTTTCTGTTATTTTTTTTTTTAATTTGAAATAAAGTTATTTTTTTAAAAGACGACATTTTTCCATTACTAGCTCTACAGGACAAGGTAATGTGAGCCTGGAGACCAACTGACCAACATCAGTGATTTAGACAAATATTCCCCAAGTGGAGCAGGATGAAAGGCTCGTATCTAACAGCTTGCCGTTTTCACTCATACTTGTCCCCATAATCTGAGTTTATTATTATTGTGTGACCTTGAGCATACAATTCTCATTCACAGTGTTATTTTTCATAAATTGCATACCTGATTTTTTTCTACTTGTGATCTGTCAATCTAGCTCTTTGCTGCCACTTCCAGGTTTTACACTCCATTGTATTACCCAAACAGCAAATATCTGTTCCCTGTTTAAGTCATTTCTAAACCTGCTGAATAATGAATTAAGATATGACAAATATAGAAATACATAATTACAGACAGATATCTCCTCCCTTCTACCAAATTCCTCACATATGTTCACCAAAAAAGAGGTAATGGACTCTACCATGGAGAAATATTTAAATCAAGTTAGATAGATATTTTTGTTTAGAATACAAAAGATATTGAATTAAAATTTTGATACATTATAGTCTATATATATGACAGATGGATTTTTTGGAAAAAAGAATAATTATATTAAACAATATAATTAATGTCCTATCATTAAACACTACAATGACTTTCAGTATTTGTCAGTGCTTTAATTAACATTTGATCTCAATATGTAAAGTGTGTCTTTGGAAATTCCAAGACAGAGAAATATCATCTATTTGTTCAACAAGTAGTCGAGTGCCTATTTTGGGTTAGGTGCTGTTTTAGGCACTGGGGATAAAGAAGTGAACAAAATCAAGACTCTGTTCTGATGAAGCTTATATTCTAGTAGTGGAGCCACAGTAAAAATTAAAAAGAAATAAATGTATATAATACTAAAAAGAATCAATAAGCAAATAACTATTTCAGTTATGAGATAGTGACGCATGCTTTCTAGAGAATTTAAGTAGATTGGCTGGTCTGGAAACATCTTTTTGTGGGATGATACTTACACTGGGATTTGAAGAACAAGACAGTATCAGCCCCCAACAGTGATCAGAGAGGAGTATTTTAGAAGTAGAGAACAGTCAGTGTGAAGGCCTTAAAGCAGGAATACCCCTGACGAGTTCAAAACTCAGGACGAACGCTAACATCATTGGACGTTGGTGAACAAGGACAAGAGTGGGAAGCAGTGAGGTTGGAGAGTAAACAAAGGCCAGATCGTTAAGGACTTTGTAAATCAGGTTAGGAGGAAGTGGAGGATGAGAGAAAAGGAGGTGTTAAAGGAGACAAAGGAGAAGGAGGAGAAGGAGGAAGAAGAGTAAAAGGAAAGGAGGACAAAGGATGAAGAAGAGAGAAAGACAAGATAGAAAATTTTTTTTCTGAGCAAAAACCAGAAAAACAATTGCTACCAGAAAGCATGGAGTCTAGTCTAGTTAAGGAGATAAGTTTTAAAGGCAACAAAATTGAAGAAAACTAATAACCAGAATTCTGAGGGCATGGAAGGAAGACATACTAGCCTGGGGGTGCAACTCCCCTTACTGGGACATTCTCTTGACAGTCACAGGACCACAACATGGGCTTGGCTAGATGCCTGAGGAGGAGAAGGATGAGAAAGGCTACATTGGCCAAAGACTGTGTAGTACCAAGTATTCTATTTCCCATGAACTAAATTACTAGTATTGTAAGATTTAGGCTCAAATGGAGTTTATTTTCTAGAATGTTGAAGTACAAACATCATTTGGGGCAAACTCTGATTATAGGTCCACAAAGAAGAAACAAGTATCATGAAAATGGCAGATCTGGAATTCACAAAGAGCAAAGGGTACACATACTAGAGAGGTTCAGTAGCAAAAGAAACCATTTTAGGTCAGGAAGCAGAAGGAATGATTTTCAAAGAAGGTGGCTCAGGATGTGTTTGAGAGAATGTGCCTTCCGTTGAATGCTCTGCTGGCCATCCTTCCGGAAATCACAGGGAGTTTATAGTTTCTAGCCCAAGCTTAGTTGTGTACTGGCCTCTCTTGATTATTCTGAAACTCATTGGTCCTTTTGTGAAAGGAGAAAAGTATATATTACTTTAATTTTTCTTAATACCTCTACTCTTGCACACACTACTCCTGGAAATTATACTTTATAGCTATGAATTATAAATATAATAAAACTGGATTCACATAATCAAGCTAGAATCATGAAGATAGAATATATTGTCATAGTGGGCATGTGATGAATAATATCCAATGGTAAATGTCCATAATGTACAATATTAAATGTAAGAGGGCACTTTAGTAAAATCTCATAGAAATTAAAAGTAATCATCCTAAGCAAATAGAAAAGATTTGATGGCAAAAATGCTTATTCTTTGTGTTTACTGTACAAGTTACTACTAATGTGATTCATAGAGTCACATAAATTATTGCCCTCATTTAAATTGAGACTGATCAACTCTGGCAAAATATGAAAAGGTTCACTTTTATCTTTTATTATTTTTATCTGTGTTTCCCAAGTTCTCTCTCTCTCTCTCTCTCTCTCTCTCTCACACACACACACACACACACACATAAACAAAGATTCTGTGCTCAAATAAACTTGTGAAATGCTGAGTTAAGTAAAGGCGAGCAGTTTTCTTCACTGCAGGACGTCTTAGAGCCTTAGTTATGTGTTGTGATTTTCCAAGAGGATGCTATAATGTGTAGCATTTCCCAAACACAAAAGGGAGCATTTTGTAGAATGCTGTATAGAATACATACTTTATTTTCCTCCTGTTCATTTTTGTGTACAGAACACTTGGCTATACAGCTAAAATCTTCCATTGTATTTAACAGGAAGAAGTTATAACTACTGAAAATGTCTAAGTCCTTTGTAGTAATTTCCTCTGATCCTGAACTTACTGTAAGAATGTCCCCAAAACTGTAGGCAAAACTTCAAAAAAAAAACACTTAAATATATCCTCAAAAATATATCTTTGTGTGTTGGTTTCAGTAATAATGGAATAGTAAAGTTTTTAAATCTACAAAGTTTCTATATTTTTTGAAGTTATGCTCTCAATGCAAGAATTCATGTATATTTATTTAGGAAATTATTTTGACTTTAAATAACTGAACTAAGAAGCTGCCCCCTCCCCAAAAAAATCATAATGGAAAATTTAAGTTTCAAATGTTTTATAAAGACTTGTGATTTATAACTGTTATCCTACAAGAAAGGAGAATCATTTATGTTTCTTAGATTTTTCTAGATAAATATTCCTTTACTAATATTTTGGCATTAGTAAATATTAGATTTAGAAGCTAATATTTTTTAACTTAATGTGAATACATTATTGTACCTAAGAATCAACTAGAATCATAATGCCACAACTAAATCAGAAAAGATATTATAGGATTAACTCCCTCATTATACAGGTGAAGATATTGATTTATAGAGAGCAAAATTCTCTGGAAATCTCAGATTATACAGTAAATTAATGGTTAGAAGGCTTGATACTTTAGAAAGACAACTGGATTAAAAATCCGAAGATGTGAATTCTAACCACAATTCTTTTACTTTTTTGACAGTGGAAACAACTGTAATTTCCATGAAGGCAGAAATCATGTCTGATTTACTAACACTAAGTTTTCAGTTACTAACAAGGACATGGAATATAGAAGCTGAACAACTAATATTTGTTCCATGACTAAATGAATGAATGAATAACTTATTAAGTCACTGAACCTTTTGTACCTCAGTTTTCTTATTGGAAAGTGGTAATGGTATATGTACCCTACTTACTTTGGCAGCACCTTAGAAGTTCCTGGAAAATTACAGCTTATATGCAAGAAAATTGTTATTATTATAAGAAGTGCTAGGATTCAAAGTCAGTTACCTTGCTCCACAGAATATTGATCTTCTTCACAACTGACCTGTGTAAGACTCTTGATTGATATTTTATATCAGTTTAAAAGGGAAAAGGCAGAAATAAAATTTTGAAAAGACAAACTTGGAAGTCATTGCTGTTTACCCTTCATCCTTCATGTTATAGGAACAGAGCAAAGCATATGGATAAATTTAATGGTACATGATTCAACAGTCATATGTCCTTGGCACTTAAATGTGTTTTTGTACATTATTGGAATAAAGGGGCACTTAGTGTTCTGGCAATTGAACTAAAACAAAATAATGAAGCCATAGTGACAATACTTGATTCAGGATTTCCTCATCTTGTGTCCCTGCCTCTTAATCCATACAGATTGACATTGCTCTGGATTTGAGCCATCTTTCACCTTCCCTGAATGAAGGAAGCCATTTATTTAACAAAACCCAATGGAATATATCCCGGGTAACTGACACAGGGATAGAAAAACGGAATAAATTCAGCACATTTAAATGGGAGAAACAGGTATATACAATATCCACAGTATGATGTTATAAGAATGAAATTAGAGACCCTTGCTACTCCCCCTCTTACCCAGAGATGACTTTGCCTCCAATTACATAGGGACTTGGAAGCAATCAGGCATGAAAACCATACACCTTCCTCTGGTACAGACTGTTCTTTTCCACTTCGTGTTGTATACCTAGAGAGTTTCAAATGTTTTTCTTTAGAATATTGAAGTAATGAAAAGCAAAATAAAAAATAAAACAATAACAGAAATCTCCTTCCAACTACTTTCAGATTCGAAGAATATAGTTAGGTGAACTATTCATAGTCAGGAGAGTTTTAAAACTGACTATATTTTGGTTCTGTAATATAGTTCCTGAACTTTTTGGGGCCTGATTCTGACATCTTTCTGGCTTAGCAGTGGGGTTAGCTGCTTAAGGCCCTAAAGACTGCCACTGGAAATCTCCAAAGACTGAGACCTTATGGTGAACTAAATTTAATTTGACAATACTCAGATTAGTCATAAATATATCATCAGGCACTAACAGACCGTGTGTGTGTATGTGTGTATAAAGTATAAGCATGGTATAGGTATGATTTATGTTTGGATATAGAAATAAAGTATGGGTATGGGTATGGGTATGGGTATATTCAATACAGTTCATCCAGTCAACCAGTCTATTGGATTTTCCAGGCCACATTTGGTTGCATTAACCATTCCAGCTTTACTTAAACTGCTGTCAACATCTGGGGTGGTCTAACCATTTGGCCAAACTAAAAAGACAGGTTTGATAGTTCTTAGGAGTATTCTTTTCTAGTAGATATAAAACCAGAGCATCTGATCTTTAGTAATGAAAAGACCTCATTCTTTTAACTAACTTTTGTTTGGTTTTGTAAGGTTTTTGCTAGTAAATAACAAAAGGATAATCATTTCAATATTGATGAACCATGCTCATTCTAAGAAGGGTCTCATCCTACCCAGGAAGACAAATTATTTTAAAGAAAATAACTTTGTCTTCCTGAACTGCATTATAATACAATATCAAAACACTTGTGATCCTGGACTATCAAAGTGGGACTAATATTAATAAGCAAAGAAGGCAAATAAATACAAATTACACTTCATGAAGGAAATTTAGATAATGATAATATTCAGACAGTAATAGTTTAATTAATTTTTCAGTTACTCCAGTAAGTTATTAAGGAAGGGAGGGAAGAGAAATTGGAGAAAATAACAGATTATGGGTCCCAGGTAGAGGGGAAAGGGGCTGAAAAGAGATAATTAAAAAAAAAAAAAAAAAAAAAAGGCTGATTTACAGACTACAATTCCCCATTACAGATTACAAATGCCCAGGTTTTACTTGTGTGCTGTTCCAGGCAAGGGGGAAGAAGGCAAGAATGGAGGAGAAGGCGGCAAGAACAGGGGGTAGAAAGCAAGAACAGAGGGGTCAGTTTTATTTTGAATACTAAAATTATATTTAGCAAAAAAGAATTTTTAAAACACATTTACTTACCACTATTTAAAAAGTATAGACCATCATTCTTCATATTTATTAAACTATTCATTCATAAACTGCATGATTGCATAGGGACATATATTTCACAGATATATAGAAATTTAGGAAATTTCTTAGAATTTCATTCCATAGATAAAGTTCTACTGATATTTTCAAGATTGAACCAAAGCAAAACTAGCTCATATCTACTCAGTCCAGTGTTGAAAAACTGATGAATTTTTACTGCCTCCTAAGTAGGTTTTGAACTTTTGTCTTGTGTCTAACAATTCAGTATTTTACTTTTGAAATAAAAATATCACCCATTTTCCCTTTGATTTAATAAAGTCGTTTAGAGTTACTCTATAGTGTGTCCATTTTTAAGGAGTTTGAAAGGAGTAGGATTAAATTATCCTTGAAGAGTTAGTCGTTACCAAAGCAAGGGCCAGGAATGATCACAGCAAAATATTTCTCAAAGGATAATTTAATAACATTACTAAAAGTGTGGAAATCCATATACTACCTAGATGTTTAGGAAAAGGGGTTATTAGCTAAGCCATTGTCTGAAACCCACTGAATCATTGGTCCCTTTGAAAAATGATTGGTCCTTTTTGTCTAAAGATGGATTTTAAAATTTAAGAGAAATTCCAAGCACCAGAGCTGAAACATATAAAGAACACAGATCTTGCATGTTTCTAGATTTCTCTTCATAGATGAAGAAGTGAGGTAAGACACCAAATCTTTGCTTCCATAATTTGAGAATCCAAACCAGTAAACTCTGCAGGATAGAATAGTTAGGTAATCCTAAGTGACTTGAACTAGGGCAGAAACTTTTACATCTAGAGGACAAGGAATAAAATTCTTTTTCCACAGGTTACACTGTAAGTCAACACTACAATTTAATTCTGTAATCTATTTGCTTAAATTAGAAAGATGACAAGTTTAGTTTTTAATATGCTTTAATGTTATTAGACTTTTAAATGTAAATTGTGTGGTATTGGACCAGTATTGTCACATCTTTATTGTAATACTTTTTCAAAATAGACAATAAAATTGCTTCTGTAATGAAGACCCACTGGTTCACTTGTATGATCCTGTTTTGGGCCTCCTGTTGTCCAAAGGGCTCCCTCTCCTCAGCATAGACGAGTATAAGGGATAAGGCCAACTTATTGATTAATGCATTCAACTACATCATAAGCCACCGAACAAGTCATTTGGTCAAGCTGAACAGATATGCAAACAATTAGGTTTTTAATAAACAGCTGATTTGAGAGAAAAGAGCGAGTTCTGTTTTAGAGATTTTTAAATATGATTTTTAAATCTTAAAATATAAGTAAATACCATAGAATTCACTCAACTAGTCCTCTGAAAAATACCAACTAGTTATTGATATCAAGATTTTTTTTAAGTCAAGAGTCTTTTAAAGCTAAATATCACATTAACTTATTTTCTAGGTATTCATCTAAAAATGAAAATGATAATTCTTCTTGGGCTCCTGGGAGCTGCATTGTCAGCCCCAGTAAGTAATTTTATGGCATAGCTGATCTCATTATTTAAAATCTATAACAGACCCCCCCTCCTTTTTTAACATTTCTTGTTTTAATTTTAGCTTATCCCACAGCACCTTGTGTCAGCAAGCATCAGCAATACTTAAAACATCTCTTCCTTTTTTGCCAATACTCAGAGGGAAAGAGATAAAAATCCTTCACTTGATTTATCCTGCATTTCTATCTATAACCAAACATATTTCCAATGTTCATGTTTGCTTTGGATACCAGCTTACTTCTAGAATATTACTTTTGAATCCCTCATTTGATCGTAAATTTTTCACAGGCAGAGACAAAATCTTCTCTATCTTTATGTTCTAACAGCACCTAATGCAGATGCATAAAAGTGTCTAAAGACCTAAAGTAACTAATTAAATCATTGGAATGGGCTAAAGTTGCACAATCTCATATACAGCACAGAAGTTGTTAAAACCCAAGCTTGTTTTCAACTCTAGCCTCTAATCACTGTAATTTAATTTAAGCTTAGTGAGAAAATACCTCACCTTTAACAGGAAACTCTGATCAACCAGCTCTGACTTGTGCTATATTTGCAGTAAACACTATTCTTAATAGCTTTAGCATGTATAGTAATCTTATTTTCATACTATCTTTCCTTTTCTAGTTACTTCTAAATCTTAACAATGCTGGGCTTTCACCACTACAACTTTAGGTAACTATAGCTCAATAATTATTTTAAGGAGAATATTTTCTACTGCTCATTTCTATGGTACTTTTTATATGAGACCAAACTGTTTTCAGATATCATTTCTTATATATCGATTTTTAAAGTTAGGAATTTTCCCCATATATTTAATGGCCATTTGTTTGAAGACTAAAGTAAAAATTTTAATCTAACATTTATTTATTGAGAATTTATTATCAGCCAGGCACTAATTCTTAACAATAACCTTATGAGATAATTCAATTAACCATTTTATAAAAAGTCATGCCCAGTGTGAAGAAAAATAAGATTTGAAACCAGTCTGGCAACTGCAGAACATGTACTCTTTCATCCACCTCATTCTGCCTAATATTTCTCATGACTGTTGGGAATTTAGCTGTGTCTTGTGTTACTTGCAAGGCTCATAATGTGTCAAGATTCTGTTCTTTTTTATAATGAAACACTGGAAATATATATACTGCTTACATTTTGTCTCTTTTTTGTCCAGGATTGTTTTTCAATTCTTTTTGATGTGAAAGAAAAAATGCTCTCTTTCTTTCTTTCGTGTCCTTCTAGGGCCCATTTAATACACTGATTCCTCCTTTCTCTGGAATTATACAACAGCAGCAGCAGGCTCAAATTCCTGGACTCTCCCAGTTCTCTTTATCAACTCTAGACCGGTTTGCTGGACTCTTTCCAAATCGGATCCCTTTCCCAAGACAGGTTGGTTTTTCCCAAGGAACTCAGATGGGCCAGCTGGATACCTCACAGCCTCAAACACCACTGCAGAGCCGACAGGGCCTTGATCGTGTAAGTCTAGCCTTTTTCATCTTTGTGTTCTGAAAAGAGATAGATATACATTGAATTTAGAAAATTAATACTAATCTTCTTTAAAATAAGACAGGAGGTATAGAGCAAGAATTATTTCTCATAATATGTTCCTACAATCACTGAATGCACTTCCTTTTTCTTTTCTGATTCCTACTATGAAAATACCATTCATATCAGCTATTCTAGGCTTATACCCACGATTCAGAAGTGTTAAAACTTGGAGAAAATAATTAAATAAATTTCATCTAAGCTGCTAAGGCAATTGATACCAGCAAGACTGCTAATACAAATAATATATGTCTATAGCTAGGTGGATGAAAAGAAGCTCGGGAATTTTGACAGTCAAGTATAATTTTTTATGATTACTTTCTTGGCTGGTGTTGTCCTATGTATTCTCCTTCAAATTGCCCCAAGAGCAAGAACAGGTAAATGAATTGTATACCACCGCTTCTGTAGAGAGATGGCTACATAAGCTCTTCACTGAATGCTTTCATATTTCTAGCTGTGACTCCTATTACAGGGCTATAAAAACTCAGACAGTGATATCACTCTCCAGCTGCCACCGTTGCTGGCTGGCATCAGTGTGTTAATGCTCACTTAACAGCTCCTCAAATGGGGACAGCTAGACAGAGAACCCAGGGCTCCCAAGTTTCCAAAGCATTGCTATATTTGGAGGAGAGGAACTCACTAAGCCCGAGGCTTTACTCTCTCAGCATCTTAAGTGCTGGCATTTGGGAACAACTCAAAAGGACTAGTGCATGGGCTGAGTTTGCCCATCCTAAATTTTGTTTCCAAGGTAGACATATTCAGCAGATAATGTATGATATCCAGGAATGAGAAGCACTCATCAACATTATCTGGCATTTAAGAAATTCTGCTCAAAGCATGCCCAGGTTCTTGTATATTTTCAACTTAATTCTATATATTGCAATCAAATGATTTTACAATGATTTCCATTAAATAAGATAATTTTTTAAAGGAAGGCAAACTAATAGAATCATTATATTTATTTGAAAATCATACAGTATTAGTATATTCAATTTTATAATGTCCTCAGTCCAAGGAAACAGAGATACAGATGTGTAATATTACTTAACAGTAGGACATTGACCACCTGATAATAACACAACACTTGACTCTACTCTAACTCTGATTATCTAATTTTGTCCCACCTTGACCTCACCGTAATGAAATATTAGAGACATTATCTCATTCTCAGCCATAAGCATTAAGGGAGGCAGATACATGACAAATGGAATTACCTCATTTTAAGGATCAGGAAACAGTCATAATGAGATTAAGAGCCCAATACTAGTGAAAGAAACTAGCTGAATTGAAATATAATTGTCCACCCCTCCTTTAACCACTAAACCAGTGGCTCCCTACTCTGGTGGTAATTTTGATAATTAAAAATTCTGGGCTCTTCCTCAGGTGTAATGAATTAAAACCCCATGCGTCAATCCTAAATATGGTTATCTTCTAAAATGTTCAATAGGTGATTTTGCGTCTTAGCCAGGGTTAAAAACCACTGTACAAGTCATGCTCCTTCTTGAAACATAGAGTTTCTGGGTTTTGTTTTGTTTATTTCTCTTGTCTAATAGTTCAATGTTATATGAAACAAAACAGCATTCAAAGCTGCATGAATATACAATGCTCCCCATTTTCTGTAAAGAAATAGGCATGCATGCATGCATATACAGGCATACAAGTAGAAGCTGATAAGGAAGTTGCAGGTGATTTTATTTGTTCCTTGTATATTTGTAGATTTTACACAGGTCCTGAAATGTATATAAATTATTTTAATAAAATGAATTATTTTAATTGCCTTTAATAATTACTAAAGACCATACATTCTTGACATATAATATATTATGGCAGAACAACCAATAACATGTTCTGAAAAATTGTGATTTTTCAAAGAAATAGGGAAATACTGCATTGGCTATCCTCTTCTTAGATATTTTCAAAGTAATGTGCATACAAAATCCCTGAAATGTCCTTTACCCACTATCTCCTGAATGTGTTTTCCCAAACGGCCTTAAAAACAAAGTCCATTTTCATGTTGGTACAAATTATTTCTGTAGTTTGGGATGGGATGATTTATGCGATCTTTCATTTGTATTTAATATAGTAAAATTGCTAAATATTAAGCAGCTTTAAAATAATATTGACTCTAGAAGATAAAAGAATATCCTTAGGCTGATCTAAAAGAATTTCATATACTTTTCTGTTCACAAATAGGCTCTTCAATACTATCCTGTTTGCATGTTTCTACACTTGGCACAACCTCAACAAGCAGTTTGTCACCTCAACAGGACAGCAACAATTTGAGGAGCAGGTATTGTAAATGTTTGATTTTCACCTGACCAGTCCCATCTGAGAATAGAGAGGGTAAGGCAAATTCCCAGAGAAGATATTTTCCCTGAGTATATTTAGTATGAAGACTCAATGGCTTAAACTGGTATTCATAAGAAGATACAGTGATTTCTCCTAACATATCACGTCTATAGACTAATCTGGTAATGCTCTCAGGCTGGATTCTGAAGGAACAAAATCAGGGCATGGACTTCAATAAAATTAGAGACCTAAAGCAAAATCACCTCGGAAATGAAGTTTTCTCACTTTAAAAATCTACCAGTGCAAGCAAAATAACTCCACTCCTCTGCCCCATAATATCTATATCGCTTCTTAGCCTGAAGCAGTCAGAGCAGACATGCCCCAAACCCCTCAAAATTGAGGAATAAACAAAAATCAGGAGGGGGGAGTATAGCCACTGAGCAAAGCAGGTTTATTATATTGTAGTTGTTAACTGAGTAACTTGTAACATTGATATAAATAATAAACTTTTTAAATTAAAAAAATATTTATCTACCAGCATCTGTCATGACATATATACATGTGATTATTATTTAAAAATTAAAGATTAAAAGAAAAAGAGCTACCTACCGCAAAAGATGCTTATGATCTTTAATATTGAGATACAATTAGATAAAGTTTTATTGAGTTTTGTGAACTTGCAATGAACTTTTAGAATTCAAATGTAAATCCAAGTGGCTCACACATAACTAGCATTCTTTTAGTTAGAATGGAAAGATCTTTTAAAACAGTTTAACTACTACTCCAAAACTTGACACCACAAATTAGAGAAAACTGAAAATTATGTTTTAAATGATTGGTAGTAGTAATTCTAATAAAGTCATATTAATTTAAAGAGAGAGAATTTTTAACCTTGAAATCATATGAAATTGAAGAGATTCTTGGTAATTTAACAATAATTAATTTTTGCCATCTGGAACGTTTGACTTTAAAAGGAGTATTTAATAGAGTATAAAAAGATATGTAATTTTAAGTATTCATTTATCAAAAATTTATGGCAAAAATCATCAGCTAATCTAATGCATTTTTCAAAAACAAATACCATTCTATACTCAGTCTAGGTATATTCTGCAACAAGCAGAACTTGTATGTGCAAAATTTTCATTGAAAAAAAACTTAACTTTTGAAAATACTTGCTTCTTAGAAAGCCAAGACTGATAGCCTAAGGGGACCATAAGATGTTGTCCTAATCATTCAGAGTTTTTGGTAGGTATTTGCCAAAAAAATAAGCATTATATATGGTAAATTAAAAGAGAAAATTTTTCAGAAAGATTAATAAAGTACATTCTTACCAAAATGCTTGTCTCCCCCTATAAAACTAACAATAATTATGGGAGTTTAGAGATTTTTAAATATCAAAATAAATATTTGAGAACGATGGCTGCTTATGCCATAAGATTGGTGTAAGCTGTGACAACACAAATATTAAATATACTAGATCCATATACAGAGTCATCTCTCTCAAATTATCACTTCATTTTCAGGCTAGAAATTGCAATAATGCCAATATATCTGTAAAATATTGTAATGAAATAAAATCTCAAAGTGCAAAAGAAATTGCATAAGGACGTGGAAATTTCAAGACCCATTACCTTTTTCATTAAACTCAAAGGCCTTAATAATCTGACCTGTCCTCTAGTGCTTGGTTGGCTGTGAGGTTTTGCAGAGTTTGGCAGAAGGGCAGGCTGGAAATAGCACCAAGAGGTAAAAAGACACACTGAAAAGCAAACAATTTGAACTGAAGGGCAAACTGAAAGTCTCAGGTTCTCGAAATCTCGTCCCTGCTGCCTATGAATCTCTTCTAATTCTTCCTTCTATCAAATGAATACTAAGCATTCTCCAGATGGAAAAAGTTCTATAAAATTACATCTAGAAGTGAAAAGCATTGGCACCTCTTTAGATGTCTCCTCCATAATGTAGTATTTTGTATGAGGCAAGTCAATTTAAGTCATAAAAGAATTTTATTATAGTGTGGTATTTGCTGTTTGTGGTAAGAATACTAGTGAAAGTATAACTTCTATTTCTTCATTAAATAACTTAGAAAATATCTATCAAATTTTATATAAAACCATCTAACAATATTAAAATGCTCTTCTGTCTTTATTTTTCAGAGAAAAAGATGTGACGTATTTCGGATATCATTTTAGGCTATTTGCTTCCTCAATGCTAATACCAAGTCTTTGAAATATACAAAATATCTTGACTCTTCTCCTGAATTTCTTTTTACTTATAATGCGATTAAACCCTTTAAATAAGTCAAAGAAAAATGATACAATCATGTAATGACTCCTGACTTTACAAAATTATATTTCTTTTCAAATATTCCATCATTGCATATCTGGAAAGTCACAATACTAAAATTAAAGCTAATATCATTGAATCAATTGGATCATTGTATTCATAAAGATTGCCTCTAGATAATATAGTTATCCATGGGAATAAAGATATACTGTCATCAGAGTTATGATGAGAATGGTGATTTGGCTGATGAACTAAAGTGTGTACCTGACTTTGATATATCATCATTATTTCCCCCAGGCTCATTATGCCAGCTTGCTTGTGATGCATTCCCTATGACAACTGAAATTATCTGATGGCAGATATTGTGAAATGCATGCTATCACATTATATGGTATATGATGTCATATGTCTTATTTTTCCATATGCCATAATACTAGCATATTTGTCAAAAACAAACATATTGGATTATGTTATATCATATAAATTATATAAAATTATATAAAATTGTATTACATTATATTATGTTATGTTATATTATATTATATTATATTATATATCCCTTGATTAGATGGCAGAGTTATATAGAGAGATGGCTGTCTTCCCAAAAAGAGAGCTCCCCAAAACCAAAGGTAAATATGCTGGTTTGGGGAGGCAGCACCCTATGTAGAATAGGGCATAGATTCTGGATTTCATCAGACCTGAATTTCAATCTGGATTTGAACCTACAATAAGTCACTTAACCTATCTGAGTCTTTGTTTCCTCTGGTGTAAAATGGAGATAAAATACCTAACTCTTAGACTTTCTCTAGGGACTACATGAAATAACATATATAAGATATCTAGCTCATACAAAATACACAGAAAATGTTCATTTTCTCCCTTTCTCTTGTGAATATGGAAGTACTTATTTTCTCAGCTTTGACCATCAGCTGAAATTCTAAGGAAACAGGAAAACTGACATTCAATATTCATTACATATCTATACATAGATATGCTCATGTGTGTGTTTATGTGTGACAAAAAATGAATGAGTGACTGAATTTATATGTATTAGGTGGTTACAAATAAATTTGGTGTTTATTCTCCAATACTTCAACTTAATCAAAATTCCTAGAATCTTACCTGTTCTAGCATTTAGCAATTTTATGACTCCGTAATCTGCTACTCATCCTTATATAAAAGTCACCCCAAAATCACCTACCACACATTTGTCTTATGCTGCATCCCTTTTCCCTAAGTTTATGTGTTGAATGAATATAATTTTGTGTAATTGAATGATTTGTTAATATGGGACATAACAGAGGGATCCAAACACCAAGATGTCTGATAGAGCTCAGGTATTCAGCAGCTATGCACATAGTGTCCCAAGTTTCTAAGAGTTCACAAGGTTACTGTAAAAATTACATTAGGTCATTTATTCTGAGGCTTAGAATACATCCAACATCGCAGGTATTCAATTTTCTCTTTTTCTTAATAATTCTTTAAAGAAGGTTTAGATAACATAAATGTTACATAAAAAATATAAGGTATTCCCATATGCCCCACTCCCTCCCCCTCCCACACTTTCCCACATTAACAACATTCTTCGTTAGTGTGGTACATTTGATACAATTGATGAACCCATATTGAAGCATTGCTACTAACTATGGACTACAGTTTACATTATAGTTTACACTTTGTCCTGCACAATTTTATAAGTTATGACAAAATTACAAAAGCCTGTATCCATCACTGCAATGTCATGCAAGACAAATCCAATGTCCCAAAAATGCCCCCATATTATACCTATTTTTCCCTCTCCCATGCCTAGAACCTCTAGTGGCCACTGCCTTTATATCAATGATAAGAGGTCTTTCATTGCTAGAATAATAATAAATCTACAGTAGAATAATAATAAGTCTACTTTAGTCCATTGTTCACTCCCTATTCTTGAGGATTTGGGGATGGTTATGCCCACTCGGCTTCTAATTGAGAGGGGGCTTAGATCCCATGCGGCAGATAGATGGAGCTATCTTGCTTGCAATTACAGACATTCTCTGTACCTTGGGATGGGTATTGTCCCTCATCTTCTCCTTGTTAGTTGTCCTGGGTGAGTCCAATGAACGGGAGATTAGGTGTTGCAACTCTGCTGAAATTCAGGGCTCAATTGGCACATTGATGGACCAAAGATTTAAGTTTCTGGGACATCAATTTATCAAGTATAGTGCTAATAATGGGTTCAAATAAAAGGGACAGAAGCCACGTGTAGAGAACCTATAAATGAGTTTACACTGGGGAGTATAAATTCCAGAGTAAGTCCTCCTGGCAGGGCACAAAACTCCTGAGCTGCTGCCCTGCCTATAGTGTCTGGATGTCTCTAGAGCCTTCAGGACCTTTGCTATTTGAGGCACTATTTACTGTAGCAGTCAATGAGATCCTGATGAGACTTGCATAAGTGTAACCTCTGGAATGATCTCCCGACTCACTTTGAAATCTCTTAGCCATAAAAACTCATTTGTATTTACCATTTCCCCCTTTTGGTCAAGGTCTTTTTCCATATGCTTTACTAGTTGATGCTTGGTAATAATCCCTTGGTGCCAGGGAGGCTCATCTCCAGGAGTCATGTCCCATGCCAGGGGGAAGGTAGTGCATTTATATGCTGAGTTTGGCTTAGAGAGTGGCCACATTTGAGCAACAAGGAGGCTTTCAGGAGGTAACTCTTCAGCAATATATAATACTAGGCTAAGTTTCAATTTCACAAGAAAAGGTTCATAAGTACAAGAAAAGGTTCATAAGTACAATCATCAATGTCAAGGGCCTGGCATAATGGTCTGTCTTCCTTCACTAGACATTGCCCTTGCACTCAGGGGATTCTTGATGTCCTATTAGAGAAAGTAGCAGAACTCCCTAGGATGGGAATTCAGTATTCTTTCAGTTATTGTGTGAATCTTCACCCACCGAGACAATGTCCCATGAACACTTGAACATAGCCATACTTCTTAGAGGCATGCCCCAGGTGAACACCTTCCCATGCGTCTGCACATTGCTGACACCCCACACCAGTGATCCTCCCCCACCACTGCTGTGACCCTTCTGTGATCCAAAACCTCTCCAAAAATGAAGTCAACAAAATAACCTACTAAAATTAATGAGAAAATGAAATATTTTTTTAAAATAACCAATAAAATACAAAAAAAATTAAAGCAATAAAAATTTTTTTTTTATTTTAGACATTGTGTCTTTCATCACTATAAGATCGCTTGTCTTGTATGTACAGTGACATTTGCTTCCATATATTCCCCTGGTGTATTTTGGAATATCTTTTTTAATTTTATCATCAAGGGGGCTTTAGGATACTGAAAAGTCACATAGAGAATACAAATGATTTCCATATACCCAAAGCCCTCCCCCGTTCCCATTTCCCTTATTAATGCTTTGCATACAGATGGTATATTTGGTATGAATGTTGTACAAGTATTGAAGCATTGCTACTAACCATGGTCAATGGTTTACATTATGATCTACATTTCGGATTGTACACTTTTATAGGTTTTGACAAAATTTGAAGTGGCTTATATCCACTATTGCAAGATCATGCTGAACAATTCTAATGCCCTAAAAATACCCTATGTATCATCTATTCTATTCTTCCCTCAGAACCGATGGTAATCACGTTTCAAGATTCACAGTTATTTGCGATATTGAGGGCTTGACATATGGGTCTGTTTTCTTTTATTAGGCACTGCCTATGTTCTCGAGGGATTCTTGTCCCTCTAATTGAGAACATAGCAGGACTCCCTAGGATGGGAGTTTAATATTTTCTTGTTTATTGTGTGGGTCTCCCCGACTGATATATCATACTATGACAAAATGAACACTTAGATATTCCATAAAAGGTTGTCCCCATTGCACCCTATTCCGTAAAGGCCCCACACCCAACACTCTGCACCAGTAACCCTCCCCTGCCATATTTGTCAAAAAGAACATTCCACCATTAAAGATTTAACCACAGACCTGCAAATCCCCAGAGTTCATCTGCTCCTTCCCTCGACCTTCCCCCAGTCCCATGGATAGTCCAACCAAACACCCTCACCCTAATCCCCCTCACAGACCAGCACCGCCTATCCCAATCATGTCACTGCACCACTGTCATGCCCATCCACTGCCCAAACACACCCTTTCACATTATCATAGATTTTGACTTTATGGACATTGGCTCACTACCTTCTACTCCCTTTCTGTCTCCTGTAAACCTGTCTTCCAGACTCTAGCTCTGTGAGTCTGCTCAGTTTGCTTACTTCATATCAGTGAGGTCATGTAATATTTGTTCTTCAGTGCCTGGCTTACTTCACTCAATATAAAGTCTTCAAGATTCATCCATGTTATCCTGTGTGTTCATACTGCATTCCTTCTTGCAGCTGAGTAATATTCCACTGTATGTGTATACCAGAGTTTGCTTATCCATTCCTCTATTGATGGACATTTGGGTTGCATCCAACTTTTGGCAATGGTGAATAATGCTGCTATGAACATTGGCCTGCATATATCTGTTTGTGTCCCTGCTTTCAGTTCTTCTGTGTATATTCCCAGCAGTGGGATTGCTGGATCATATGGCAGTTCTATATTTAGCTTCCTGAGGAACTGTCAAACTGTCCTCCATAATGGCTGCACCATTCTACATTCCCACCAGCAGTGGATAAGCATTCCCTTTCCTCCACATCCTCTCCAACACTTGTAGTTCTGTTTTTTTTAATAGCTGCCAGACTAATGGGTGTAAGATAATATCTCATTGTAGTTTTGATTTGCATTTCCCTAATAGCTAGTGATGTTGAGCATCTTTTCATGTGCTTTTTAGCCATTTTTATTTCTTCTTTGGAGAACTGTCTAATCAAATCTCTAGCCCATTTTTAAATGGGTTGTCTTTTTATTTTCAAGATGTAAGATTTCTTTTTATATGCTGGATTTTAGGCCCCTATCGGATAGTTGATTACCAAATTCCCATTGAGTAGGCTACCTTTTCACTTTCTTGGTAGAATTCATGTGTGAAGCCACCTGGTCTTGGACTCTTCTTATTTGGTAGGTTTTTGATGACTGATTCAATCTCATTACTTGTGATTGGTCTGTTGGGTTCATCAGTTTCTTCTTTTGTCAATGTAAGCTGCTTGTGTATTTCTAGGAATTTTTTCATTTCTTCTAAATCATTCATCTTGTTGGCATATAATTTTTCAAAGTATCCTCTTATGATACTTTTTATTTCTGTGAGGTCAGTGGTGATATCCCCTTCCTCATTTCTTATTTTATGTATTTGCATCTTCTCTCTGTTTTTCTTTATTAGTCTAACTAAAGGTTTGTCAATTTTATTAATCTTCTCAAAGAACCAACTTGTGGTTTTGTAAATTTTTCTAGTGCTCTCTTATTTTCAATTTCATTTAGCTCTACTCTAATCTTTGTTATTTCCTTCTTTCTACTTGCTTTGGGATTAGTTTGTTTTTCTTTTTCTAATTCCTCCAGGTGTGCTGTTAGGTCTTTGATTTTAGCTCTTTCTTCTTTTGTAATATAGGCATTTATGGGTACAGATTTCCTTCTCAGAACCTCTTTAGCTGCATCCCATAGGTTCTGAAATGTTGTACTCTCATTTTCATTTGTTTCA